>CAUYPK010142839.1:0-12020 GCA_963574355.1 Loris lydekkerianus
TAGCACAATAACTAAGAAAATGCCAGGAAGGCTATGTTAACCAGTGTGATGAAAATGTGTCAAACGGTCTATGAAACTAGTGTATGGTGCCCCATGATCACATTAATGTACACAGCTATGATTTAATAAGAAAAAAAAAAACTTTCTAGAACAGTGATTTTCAAGCAGTGAACCATGAAAATTTTTAAAGATTGTTAATTAAACTATTTTTGAAAGAAGTTCAAAGCAAAGTATATATTTTTTTACTTTTTTTGATCAGTGTAATTTAAGTGTACCATGAAAGTTTAACTATAGGTTCAACTGTGCTGTGAGATTAAAGAAAAAAATTGAAATACATTGTCATTAGTAAATACATATGCATATGCAAAATCTAGGTTTACATTTTAGACCATAAAGATAATTTTAGGCAAGCCCTCAATATTTTGTATTTTTCTATGTTGTCTACTAATTGTATACAATGTCTGCATCAGTACCAAGAGTCGTATGCTTTTGTATTTCTTCAGGTCCTTCTGATAAAAAAGATAAAGGGAATGGAATTAGTCTTTCCCTCTAAATTATGTACAATGACCAGATGATACCAACCTGTAAAGTGTAAAATGCACTTGCCATTATTTAGGCTTCACCAACCATCAAGTGTTGAAAGCTCTGTCTGATCCTATCCTGCTCGAGGATCAGGTCCAAATTCAGGAACAACTCCCTGGAGACTGATCTTCCTTTCTCCTGCACTTCAACAATTTTTCCAGTCTCCTCTGCGTCCCCACCCTCTTTGCCGGCAATGCGGGGTGCTTCGGGGTATCCCTGACTCTTCGACTCCACACTCTCCCCTTTGAAGAGCTTATCCTACTTATGATGCCACTGATTTCCTAATCTCACCACTGTGGCAGGTCCCTCACCAGCACTGTGGATGTACCTAGTGCCCACAGAACATCTCCACAGTTCATCATCTCTCCCCAGCCAACCTGTTCCTCTTTCTTTGTCCTGTCTCTCAACATCACCATCAACTTGGATATCTAGACTATCATCTTACAAATCCTCACTGGTTCCAGGTTATTCCCCCCTGAACTCCTTAGTTTTCCCCCTCATATTTGGACCTTCTCTTCTCGCATATGGCTACTCTAACCCATACGAGACTGTGCCAGCCCCAGTTGTACCCCACTTCTAGCCTATTCTACCAGCTTTCTAATCACCAGTCTCACCTGCATCTTTCCATGCCTCCCCTTCACTCAGGATGGAGTCCCCTTCCAGGGTACCCCAGGCGCCCTGTGACCTTATGCCTGTTTTTATTGAGCCTTTATTCTCTCCATTCCTCTCCCTGGTATAGTGTTCCAGTTATACTGAATTTCTTGTGCACTCCTGCACTCTATGTGTACCTCTAGGCCCTTGTTCATGCTGGGCCTTGCATCGGAAATGCCTTTTTTAACAGTTCATCTAGCTAAGTGCTAGTCATCATTCAATTTCAGCTTGGGCACCACCTCCCTAAGGATGCCTTCCCAGCCCTGCAAGCTGACCAACATCCGTCCCCAATGATGCTTCATTTCCTGTGCTTCCCTCTAACATGGGATGATTGTATCATCCTTCCATTTCCTGTTTGTCTACTAGCCTCCTCTCTTCCTCCCTCCAACCCTACAGCTCACTATGTGCAGGGATAGAGGCAGATTCCCCATGAAGCTGAGGATGCTCAAGCTCCAGGCTCCTCACTTACCTAGCTCCTTCCCAAGGTTCTTGCAGGGGTCCCAACAACGTTCTCATGAAGTGAGATCACTGTCATCAGCAATGTGTTTTCATGATCATACAACTTGTCAAAAATAAGATTTGAGTCTGTATAATATTCTTACAAGAAGAATAAAATTATAAGCAAAGGCTTTAGTGCTCATCCACACCTAGATAAAAATGGCTTTTTTCAGAAATTGCATTTTAAAATGTTGTGTTTACAATTATAAATTTGGCACACATCTTAAAATCCTTTTTTCCAGGAATGCCACAAAATAAATTGGAGCATATTCTTACACTATAGGGCATGAACCTGTAGCAATACTAAACACAAGAGAACACATTTATCTGGGAAGTAGCATGTTGTAAATATCTTTGTCAGGGCATGTCTTAGTTTATCTGACGCAATTTGTCTTCCCCAAATCTGAAAGATTCAGATGAAACTACGTACAAAATTACCACTGATGCAGACAAGGACATGAGGAAACCAGCCTAGAAAAACTCCTACATAGTCAAGGTATGTAACCCAAAAGTAAGCTGATTTCACAATCATGCAGTTAAAAAACAAGTTGCTTTCACAAAGTACTGGCATTTTTAAATGTATTTGAAGTTTTGGGGAGGTATTCCTAAACTTCAGGTCAATTTTGTATTTTATTTTTAGAATTCATAATCACTCCAAAACCCCAAATATGACAAAGTGAAAGCACGCTTGTGGAAACCAAAAATATCAGCCAAAAAGAGACTAGCAGAGGCTTTAAAATGTCAAAACCTCTTATACCACATAGACCAAAAAGCTGATGAGAGCTCAGAAGATGAGGAAGCAATCCTGGTATCCAAAATTATATAAATAATAAGATAACAAAAGGGATACAAAAAAAGATTATGAGAATCAATACCCTTCAAACAAAGAACAGAAGAGCAGAAGGGAAGAAATGAAAAGAAAACCAGAGAGACGTTTTATACAAATTCACTAACAATGCTCACATTGACGTGACATTTCCATAATGATACCTGAAGATGAAAGAAACTTCTCTCAACTACCAATAATATAGAGCCATTTTTGATGATACACTACATAAAAGACTTCATTCAACTTTCTGCCCTCCTTAGGAAATAACATTATAAAATCATTGTCATATGATTAATCAAAAAATATGCTATGAAAATATGATAGCAAAAGAAATTGCACATATGTGTCTGTCAACTAGTACAATATTATTTTTCTGGATTTGTCAGCTTTTTTAAAATGTGGTGTTTGGCTCAATTCCTTTCTTATTCTAAATAAATACTCACTTTTTACCTGTCTTCATGATCTTGTATTATTTTCAGCAAAAGGACATAGAAAAGCCGGATCCACTCCGAGCTGGGTGAGGACTCCACGCTTTCCATGTCCCCATCGCCTGTGTCAGCCCGGTGCCGCTCACCTTGGACTTGCTTAGTAAAGGGAAGCTATGAGTTTGTGAGCCGGTCGTGTTTGTATTGCCTGCCTCTGTGACTCCGTGAGTTACTCTACTCTCCAAGCCTCAGTTAATTCCTCTATACATGGGGAGTCCCTTCTCGTCCCAAGGGCTATGATACCTCAGGCTGGGGGATCCGCCTTGGGTTCTGCCAAGTCAGCACACCTGCAGGACAGCATGAGCTCCACTGATAGGCAAATGTCCTCAGACATGGAATATTTCTTTTTAATCAATACACAGGGAATGAAACAGTGGTTAACACAGAGGAAGAAGAAATGAATAGATGTAGGTCAAAGGACACAAAGTAACATTTCAAATGAATAAGTCTAGAGAGCCAATGTATAACATGAGCACTAAAGTTAGTCACATTAGGGTGGTGCCTGTGGTTCGGTGCACCACACATCAATGTGAGCATTGTTTGTGAATTTGTATAAAACGTCTCTCTGGTTTTCTCTTCATTTCTTCCCTTCTGTTCTGTTGTTCCTTGTTTGAAGGGTATTGATTCTCATAATCTTTTTTTGTATCCCTTTTGTTATCTTATTATTTATATAATTTTGGATACCAGGATTGTTTCCTCATCTTCTGAGCTCTCATCAGCTTTTTGGTCTATGTGATATAAGAGGTTTTGACATTTTAAAGCCTCTGCTAATCTCTTTTTGGCTGATATTTTTGGTTTCCACAAGCGTGCTTTCACTTTGTCATATTTGGGGTTTTGGAGTGATTATGAATTCTAAAAATAAAATACAAAATTGACCTGAAGTTAATATACCGAGGGTGGCAGGTTCGAACCCAACCCTGGCCAAAACTGCAACAAAAAAATAAATAAATAAAAATTAAGTCAGTCACATTGTATGAGCTTGCTGAGTTTTGTTAAGTAAGTAGATTTTAGCTGTCCTTGTCACCAAGAAAAACCTATAGGACGTGATAGATAACATTAATCTTCTTTATTACAGTAACCATTTTACCATTCATGTGTATCCCTTAACATATTGTAAACCTCAAATATATCCAATAAAATTGATTTTTAGAAAAACCAACAAAAGTCCTGAGAACTCAGTATATTTGTTGTTATAGTTTTTTTTTTTTTTTTTTCAGGACTTTTAATTTTTAGAGATGTTTTAGGTTCACAGCAAACTCGAGGAGAAGGTTCCAGAGATTTCCCATATACTCCCTCTACCACACACACACAACCGCCCAGCTTACCAGCACCCCCCACACACATCCCCACACGGAATAGCACGTTTGTGGACATCGGTGAACCAACATTGACCTGTCATTACCACCTCAAGTCCACAGTTGACAGTAGGGGTCCCTCCAGGTGTTGTGCCTTAAATGGTTTCAACAAATGTACAGCACCATGTGTCCACTATCACAGTATCATACAGAGAAGTTCCACTGCCCTAAAAATTCCCATGCTCTGCCTACTTAGCCCTTACAGCTCCTTAAGCTCTCGCAAACACTGACCTTTTTACGGTTGCCGTAGTTTTGCCTTTTCCAGGATGTTATATAGTAGGAACCAGTGTGCGTGATTCTTTTTCAGATTGGATGCTTTCACTTAGTGATATGCATGTAAGATTTCTCCGTATCTTTTCATGGCTTGGGAGCTCATTAATTTTTAGCACTGAATAATATTCCATCAACTGCATGCATTACAGTTTATTTATCCACTCACTCCCTGAGCAACTAAGAAGTTGCTTCCAAGTTTTGACAATTATAAATAAATCTGCTATAAACATTCGCATGTGGGTTTTTGTGCGGACCTGAGTTTCCAGTTCATTTGGGTAAATACCAAACAGCACAATGATTGCTGGATTGTATGACAAGAGTATGTTCAGTTATGGAAGAAATCGTTAAAACTTTGTTTTTGATGTACACAGCCCAGCAAAGAGCCCCACCTCTGTGATCAAGCCAATACAGGTAAGCTAACCTTGCAGAAATGAAAAATCACCTGAAATAGTGTCGCATGTCACATGCTCCCACTCTGCAGACAGTCTGCGTGTTTATTAGTTTGTGCATGAAACTGAAAGCACCTCACTATTCTGTAAAGCAGTAGAGAACTCTCTCCTCCACTCCCATAGCTGTTTCCCTGAATAAGGAATGTTCAGTAAGGATGCTCAGGCTTGAATCGGTTCAATGGGGCCAAGTCTTCACTGCGTGTATTTCCTGCTGGCTGCCTGAGTCCAAGACAAGTGCTGTTATTAATCCTCCTACTTCAGAGTGTTAGTAGATTGTTAAAGGCATTTTTCTCTTGGGCACATTAAAATAGACGTGAGGCATTGTTATAATAATGGCTTGCCACAGATGGTCTCCCTTCCAAAGGCAGACTGCCCAGCTTGATAATTTCTTTGAAGGTTCGTGTTGTGCTGCTGTCTCTGCCATGCATGGAGCCAGGCCTCCACCGTGTGGACCAGACCCAGATAGCCCAGTGCAGAAAAGGATAGTCACGCCAAACATGCAACCATCAGAATAAGCCCCCAGCTACATCCTGAAGGTGCCTCAGTTTTTCCTGCTCTAGTAAAAATAATTGTACAGCACAAGCCCTGCCTAAGTGCTGTATTTTTATAGTTAAAACTCTCAGCGACCAATGAGGTTGTTCTGTTATTAACTCTACTGGCTATCACAGGTAATAGATAAATGTACCGGTTTGACTGACACACAAATTCAACTTAAGAACAAACCTATCTTGTTTGTAACCCGGGGACTGTCCTACATTTCTTCTTTCCCCCTTTCCCAAACACTGTATTATATCTACCCTTTTCCACCCCACTGTGACTGTGAAACTGTCTTGGCCAACCGCTGCTAAAGTACTTGAAACATGAAGGGCGTTGATGTGAATATTGAGGGCCAGGTAGACTGAGTGTTTTGCCCAAGAGCAAGCAGCTGGCATTACATGTATCAAAACAGACAATAAGACCCTGTGCTTAACACGGTTTTCTTAATTGTAAAATAACAGTGATGACAGCAACCATAACTGATGGCACACCTAGGAAATAGGAGTCAAAAATGAGAAAGATGCATTTTTTTTTCTCATGGCCTTTAAGGACCACATGGGCTCAGGGTGAAGACAGACAGTTGAGTAGGGGATTTACAACACAGTGCAAATCCACACACAGTGAGTGTTTAAAGGGAAGTCAGGGCAAGTCAGGGAAATGTTTGCTAAAGTAGGTCTAAAATGGAGCTAGTTTGCTTCCCAAAGTAACTTTGTACAGAAATCCTTCCAGATTACACTAAAATAGAACTGGTTTTAGGGAAGGATGGGAAAAGAGAGCGATGCAGCACCAACACTGAATTTCATGTCCACGTGTCTTTCCTTGTTATTTTTCATAGCAGCTCCCATTATATTGTCTGTATTTGATTATCTCCATTTCTCAGGTAAGAAAAATGAAGTTCAGAGTGGTTAAGAGACCAAAGCCAGGTCACACAGCAGAACCCAAGTCTGACTGCATGTCTGTAAACTTGCCAAGTCCACTAGTTCTCCAGCACCCAACACTGGAAACAAAGCCATTAACATGACCAAGGGACCCTGAGAAACCACACCAGCTCATCTGGAAATTCTAAGCCCTGCTTCCTCTCTCTTCTCCCTCCCCTTTCTCCACCTGCCCAACCACAGCTGCTTCACCCTACTAGACCCAAGATTCATTACTGCCAGTATTCAGGCCTGCGCTCAGCTCTCTGGGGACCACATTTGAGGAGCTCAGTGACTCGGGACCTCCACTCTAAATTCCTATTAAGCACTCTAGATTTAATACCTGCTATTAATACAAATTATGCTTCATTAAGCATGAAGCTAAGGAGAACACAGCTCAGAGGTTTCCGTTCAATACTGGGCTGAAGGACAAACAGAACGGCTATTTTTAACCCTGCCAATGTCAGTGGGGAGAGAACAGCCTGACATTGCATGTGCCTGTCGCTACGGCTGCAAATTACAATTTTCACATTTTCAAATAAACATCCCTTGTTTTCAACTCATGATGTGTGACAGAGAGATGCAAGTATACAATCCAATCCTAGAGAGACGCTAGTACCCAAAACATTTTTCCCTTTGAGAATTCTTCCTGCAGACTCTTGTTCCACACCCCAGTGGAGGTTCACAGGCTGGGGCTTAGCCATCCTTGCCATGCTACCCTCACTGCTAACTTCACTGGTTTCACAGATTGGGTGCTCATCAGAGGCAGTTGAAGAGCAGGCAAAAAGGAGACCTGTGGCATTCTTCTAGGTCAGGGGTCAGAAAGCATTTTCTATATAAGGCCAGAAAGCAAATATTTTACAGTTTGTGCTATTTATAATCTCTCTGCCTTGTAGCATGAAAGCAGCTCTAGACTATCCATAAAGGAGTGTACATAACTGTGTTCTAATAAAACTTTATCTACAAAAACTGAGTGTGGGCCAGATTTAGACCATAGGCCATGTTCCTCCACTTTTTTCCGGCTCAAATTTTCTGCACCCTTATAGATGTTTTTGCAGTGGCTGTAACCTTAGTCTTTTATGAACATGCTTACAAGAAGTATATCTATTTACCTACAAAATTGTGACAGATGACATTTTAAAAATTCTTTATATGATAGTATGGGATTATGACATTACCATGTTGGATTGTTGAATTTACTTAATAGCACAGTTGCACTGAACCAAGTCTGTGTCACATTCATGAGGGTGCAATTTACATTCAGTGCTTTGTAATTTTACATGCTTTTATGTAAAAAAGTTTACATGCTTTTATGATTTAGATGGCACATGATTATTTTTGTTTGTTCTAAGAATATGGCCATAAGTACCCGCACCGCTACACTGAATTTTGCAAATGAAATACCCCAGGTTATCCACTGTTAGTAGGGCTCTTTATCTGTTCAGCTGATATTCATTCTCACCTCCTTTGGGAAGTTCTTTGCCCTTGAGTTTGATGTGACTGCTTTGGCCAGTGGGCTGTTAGGGTACATTAAGAGAGGAGAAGTTTTACATGACAGGCTTGGCCATGCTTTCTATCCTAAGTATATACCAGTGAGATGGGAGAGCTCCTATTCCTGCTCATATATAGAACAGAGTTTGTATAAGTCTATCAATAAAAGACATATTTAAAAAGAATGCTCAAATAAGATTACCAGGGAAAAAGTGGAAGAAAACAAAAAAGAAAATGATTGTTAGTCCAGATGCAAAACTAGTCACTGTACTACAGGGCAGCAACACCATGGGTGAGGGGAGAAAGAGTTTGTATTAAACAGAACTATAAATTAGCATGTAATTTTACAATGTCTGGACTCTACTAAATAGTAAATATCAAGGTCAAAAACAGGTACATTCTCACAGATAATTAATCCTTTGTTGAGCCTGTTAACTATTAAAAAGACATCTGCTCACGTTTGCCTTGTTTTTAAGCTTTATGCAATCTTTCTTTATAGTCCTTTGAGGGCTGCACAATGATCATGAAGAATGATCTTGAAGTTGTAAGGAAAAGTCAGTGTCCAAAATATGAGTTGTCAGGAACTTAGGTATGGCAGAGATGCTTCCTTGCTCACCGATGCGGTCACTCAAGGTAAATAAACCACGTGTTTTTGTGCATCCCGTTGCCTCAGCTGTTCCACCTGGTGGCAGGGGCTGAAACCACATGATGAAGGAAAGCACAGCTCACTTTTCTAATGTTGCGGCGTTTGTGGATTGGCTTGTGGCCCCAAGGTCAGAAAATAGATTTGCTTATATTCTCTGACCTTGGGGCTACAAAGGAAATTTGAGTTCATCAAAATGAGTTAAAATGAATAGTCAAGAGATTTAACTGGGCTTACTATGTCTAACAGGATGTTGCCAAACTCCAAAGCTGTCATTGCAATGACAGGAGGTCTGAAGCTGAGACAGCCTTTTGTGATCATCAAGGAAATGGAGAGATAATGACCTGGAGTCCTGACATTTTTGGACCACTCGGTGAACTCTAGAACACCCAGCTTCTGTGTCTTAAAGTAAATCATAAATGTCACTCTGGCTTAGGCAGTGTTGGTTGGGTTTCCTCTTAGATGAAGTCAAATGCATTATAATTGACTTAATGGAAACAGTATATGTGTGTGGGGAGGTAAAGCAAGACCTCTTAAAATAAGCCTACAAAATTCCAAAACACACGAGAAAAACAAATTTGATGAAAGACAAAATAAACTAACAAATAATCAAACATGAATTCACTCCAGATGAAAGTAAAATTATTACAGGATGACAACGACTTTAAATAAATATGTGTAATGCCCTCACTGAGAAAACATATTATCAATAAAAGGGAGAGAAATTATGAGACAAAATCAGAAATTGAATTAATAGTAAGCTATTGAAATATATCATCAATTTTTAAGATTTCTAATTCTGTTCATTATCTTTATTATTTTCTATTTTTAAGCATTTTAAAGATACCTTAGTTAGTTGCTCTAAGGGCATATCAATTTGATTTGACCCAAAATTTTGGAAATATTAAGGAAGGCAAGACAGAAAATGATGGCTCCAAGAATATAAATATTACTATCACATAAAGAACTAAAGCTATCTAATATTTTGACTAAGGGTTTCCCAAATGTGACAACCACTCCATTTATATGACATTTCCAAAAACAGTATTACACTTTTAAAAATGTATCCAAAACTATCAGTGACGAAATGCAAATTTGGATCAAAAAATCTAGAGGAAAGACTGAGTTGCTATTTAATTCTCACTTTAAACAATGACATTACTGAATTATTGACATATGAGTAGGCAACCCAAAGTATCCAAAAGTGCAGCAAGATGAGCTCATCCAGGAAACCATCCCGTTTCTTAGAGAGGATGCTGAAGGTGAGAGTAGTGGCTCTATATCCCTCACGCCTAAGGTTCTGGCAGAGCTGGAAGGGGCATCTTCAGCCCCTCATCACAAGTGCTGTCTCTGGTCCTACCGAGCATCAGACATGGCACAGCAGGATCACAGCTCACATTCTGAGCACTAGAGGTAGGATCCATCCTAGTGCTGTGACTGGCTCTTCCACATCCCTGTGCTTCTCTAGACAGTCGCCTTTACCCTTTAAAGCCTGAAATAATAAAGGAGAATTCTCTGCTTATAATACGCAAATCAAGGCTTTCTGTCCTTTTCCCAAGCATTACCAGTAGACCTGTAGCCAGGTAAAATCTTTCCTCACTGAATCAGAGGTTTTAACCTTCGATTTCTGGAGCTTTTTGACTTTTAACCCTGAGGCCAGAACTGATTAATGAAGTTGTTCTAACTGGCGGCAAACGGCCCTATTGCAGCCTTTCCTCTGAAAGCTGTTTTATTAGGGCTGCAGAGTCTTAGAGACAAGCCTCTGCCCCATTTCCCAGTTCTCTGTGGGTTTTACTGGGTTGTATTTCAGAGACAACCAGCATGGAACATATTTCCCAAATGTGAGACAGCTGATCACAACCAGATAATCATTGCTCCAGACCCACCCCATCTGTCAAAATCACCTTTCAGTTATCCTTATCACGGACCAAGATGATTTTAAATAGCATGTCATCCAGAAATCCAATACAATATGTCAGATCTTTGAATTTAGCCTATAGCAAAATTCCTTTTATTGCTATTTAGATTTCCAGTAAAATAACTATATAAACCAGATGTTGCAAACTTGTGGGCCAAATCAACCCCACAAAGGGTCTAGTTATGCCCACAGGAAATTTGTATTAATTTTTTTCTCCTTGCTTCATGTTTTTATTTTTAATTTCTATAGATTTAGGAGGTATGAGTGCAGTTTTGTCACATAGATGTGTTGTAGAGGTAAAGCCTGGGCTTTCATTGTAATTGTCACCTATATTGTACACATTGTACTCAATAGATGATTTTTGATCTCTCACTTTCCTCCTACCTTTTGAAATTTTCAATGTCTATTATTCCACTCTGTATGGCCGTGTGTATCCATTGCTTAGTTCCCACTTGTGAGTGAGAACATGTCATATTTGATTTTCATTCCTGACTTACTTCACTTAGGAGAATGGCCTCCAGGTCCATCCAAGTTGCTTCAAAGGACATAATTTCATTCTTTTTTATGGCTGAGTAGTTTTCCATGGGGTATGTGTGCATGCACGTGTGTATCTAACTTACATTTTCTTTATTGTATAGATATTTTTTTTTCTTTAACCAATCATCTGTTGATACAAATTTACATTAATTCCCTATGTTTGCTTTGTGAATTGTGCTGCAATAAACACACAAGTACAGGTGTCTTTTTAAATTTTCTTTTGTTTTTATTTCATTTTATTTTCTTTAATTCTACTTTTTTTCAGGTGTCTTTGATATAATGATGATTTCTTTTTCTTTGGGTATTGAAAGGGTTTGGATGTTTGGCCCCTCCAAATGTGTTGAAATTTGATCCCAAAGTTGGAAGTGGGGCTTGGTGGAAGATGTCTGGGTCTTGGGGGCAGATCCCTAAGGATGGGTTGGTGCTCTCCCCATCATAAAGAGTTCTCGCTTTCTAAGTTCATACCAGAGAGCCTGGAACCACCTCCTTCCTCTCTTGTTCCTTCTCTTTCCCTGAGACATGCCTGCTTCTCCATCACCTTCCACCTTGATTGGAAACTCCCTGAAACTCTTACCAGAAGCAGACACTGATCCAATGCTTCTTATACAGCCTGCAGAATCATGAGCCTAATAAACCTATCTTCTTTAGAAATTGCCCAGTTTCTGGCATTCGCAGGGGTCCTCAAACTATGGCCCACAGGCCACATGTGGCAGTATGATTGTATTTGTTCCCATTTTGTTTTTTTACTTCAAAATAAGATATGTGCAATGTGCATAGGAATTTGTTCATAGTTTTTGTTTTTGTTTTTTAATTATAGTCCAGTCCTCCAATGGTCTGAGGGACAGTGAACTGGCCCCC
>CAUYPK010142841.1:0-14483 GCA_963574355.1 Loris lydekkerianus
ACATCAGATACAGCTGAAGCTCTGTTTGGACATACAGATGATGAGGAGGAGGAATCCAGTTTTGAAGGATTTTAACCTTTGTGATTTAGCTTGATTACCTGTTAAGCTACGGTTTTCTGCACTTTATTTAAAGTTTTAAAGTGTTGTTGCTAGTTTACAGTTTTTCTTTAGCAATAAATATTGAAAAGCATTTAACCTACTGATTCCTCAATTATTGTAATTGTTTTGGGTATATATTTTTATTTTTGAAATTTACCAGTGGCTGCATTTTCCACCTCGGCTTATACTCGAGTCACTAAGTTTTTCCAGTTTTTAGGGTAAAATTAAGGGGGTAGGCTTATACTCAGGCCGGCTTATACTCAAGTATATATGGTAATTTAGGGGAGTTGTAGATTATTTTCAACATCAAAAAATTACATATGCTCACCCATATGGAAGGGTACTTTTGGACCTCTGCAAGTTCATTTAGGGATTCCTCTTCCCCTGCTGAGGAAATAAAATTCATGTTAAAAAACAAAACAATACTCTGATAATATAAATAGGAATTGAGGCCACAGGAAAAATAGTAGAATATGTGTGTAGAGGATGGAGAAAGGAGTAACATCAGCATTTAGGAGATGGTTGGGAGGAAGGCCATACAAAGGAGACTGAAGAGCCACCAGACATGGAGGAGAAGAGTGGGGTTACGGATCCCAAGAGAGCGTTTGACACCCTTAGCCTCAGCAACCAGGTCCATATGCTGTAAAGAAAGCACATACAGTTGGGACCAAAACTGGAGCTTAGGTATAAATTTGAAACAGACCTAGAATTTCCTAAGGGCTCATCTTTTTTGTAAAATTAATTATTAACAGGTACAGAAGTGTCAGATTTTCTGAAACACAAATTGGATTTGAAATTCCAAGGATATTAGCAGCAAGCGACATTGCTCTACGAGTCCTACATACTCACTATGATCACGTTTCTCCTTTGCGACATATTCCAAAGCCAACAGAAGAAGAACCTACTACTCCAGAAACTGAGATTGTCAAAGAGGAAGTTGAGAATGTAGAAACAGCAATCAGCACAGAAGAACAGAAAGAGTCTAAGCCAGAAGAAAGTGGGTCTAAGTTAATTCATGAGGAAGAAATAAAAGTTGAGCAACAAAGTGATATTGAAGTACCAATGGTAGGACACATTTAAATATACACATTTTTTTCTTCAGGCAACACCGTGAAAGTCAATAAGCCACTCCTTACCAGTGCCTCAGTTTTTTTGTTGTTGTTTGTTTGTTGAGACAGAGGCTCGCTTTATTGTCCTGAGTAGAGTGCCGTGGTGTCACACAGCTCACAGCAACCTCCAACTCCTGGGCTTAGGCGATTCTCTTGCCTCAGCCTCCCAAGTAGCTGGGACTACAGGTGCCCACCACAACGCCCGACTAGAGTACCTTAGTTTTTAATGTGTATCTTTTTCTGCCTTTCATTGATAGTCACTTCATAAATGATCCAGATATTTTAACAGCCTAAAGTTTAACACAGGAATTGGTCATTTTTATATGGGGTACCTTCCTGGGAAGCTCTCAAGCCATTTAATTTTTATATATTTATTATGTACTTCAAACTTACACAAGGGAACTTGCCATTAAGTGGAAACTTGCAGTAAATACTTTCATAAACCAAAGGATTATCTGACATTTTGTTACTTCCTTGGGTTTTGGTTTTGTAAGACAGCTTATAAAAATTGATTTTCTTAAAATATCATACTCCTTTCTGAAAACTTGACATCTTTAGATACGACATACTATTTGAGCTCCTTAATAATCATATTCCTTTAGTTAGTTTCTGCTCTTTTTTCTGGTGCCAAGATTTTCAAGCTACTTTACTTACTGTGTTAGAAAAATAGTCTCTTGAGAATTTAGAATATTTTTTCAGAACTAAGCAGCTTATTTGTTTAGCCATAGCTCATTTACATGTTAAGAGGGTCCAGAAATACCAGGTTTACCTGTAAGTGCTTAAGACAAGAAATATATAAATTTATTGATATATTTTTGAACACAAATATAAAATCAGAGTAAGAATTATTAAATATTCTAAGAAATATATGTTTTAAAACTTTAACCTTAAGTGTTATACCAATATCAAAATACTATAGACTCTCTGTCAATAGGGAGAATACAAAGGATGACAATAAGTACAAAGAATATTATTGAGAGTCTGATTACAACCGTGTAAAATTTAAAAAGGCATAAGGAGAGAAGAACCCAGAATGTATGCATACTTGATACTTCAGAGAGATGAGAAATTGATGACATATTCTTTAAAAAGTCATCATTTTTTGTTAAAATTTTCTTTGGGCAACAAGATAGTTTTTAAAATAAAAATACCATTATAACTCTCAACAGTATAGCTTTACTAGAGTTCAAACTGCCCCCAGTTTTCTTCCCCTTCCTGGACAAATGGAAAGATGGTACTCCACTCCTCCTGGAGTTAGGCATGGCCATTGTGACTCATTTTAGCTAATAAGATATAAGTGGTAAGACAACTGATTTCTAGGGGAAAAAAAAAGAATGAGTAAATAGGCCCCACACTTAACAACTTAATGTTATTTCAATATGTAGTAAAAAAAAAAAAAAAAAATGAAATCCCACTAACTTAAAATTTGCCAGGATTTGTGATTTTAAATTCATGAAAACAAAGCTGGGTGCAGTGGCTCTCACCTGTAATCCTGGAACTCTGGGAGGTGAGGCGGGTGGATTGCCTGAGCTCAGGAGTTTGAGACCAGCCTGAACAATAGCAAGACCTCTATTCTATTTTTAGTAGAGACTAAAGAGGATCACTTGAGCCCAAGAGCTTCAGGTTCCTATGAGCTATGACACCACAGCACTCTACCCAGGGCTCCAGCATGAAACTCTGTCTCAAAATAAGTAAATAAAATAAAATAAATTAAATTGATGAAAGCAAAGATCAAATAAAGAAGTTACCAAAATTATCATGAGTATGAAAAGAGTATCAAAATATTTGGTCTGCTCTGATCAATATTTCACATTAATAGTTTAAAAATTATGAAATAATTAGAAGCCATGTCATTTGAACCATTATGTGAATTTACATGGCTAAAGCAATTCTTTTCTTATGCATATACATTTCAGTTAAAGTAGCCTCATGCAGCAATAATTTATTATAGTTCTGTTAGTTTTGATAGTTGTTTTACATTAAAAATATAAGCATAGGAATTGACTACCATACTCAACAGTACATTTATATATTCTTCTTAAGATTAGTCATCCAGAAGGCAAACGTTTCTTTTGCTCTCAGCCAGTGGGTTGAACATACTAAACTAAACTTTTCTTGGTTTGAATGGCCCTTATCAATGAAATGAACTCCATCCAGTTTTTATTTAATGTTATATTGAACAGTTTCAGCTTATAATAATGATGAAAGATACGCAAATACTTAAAGATATGCAAATACTAATGTTGAAAACGCCCCAAGTGTATACCACAGAAAAGCATCCGGGATGGTAAAATGCACAAAGTGAGGAACCTTGAGGCCATCTTCAGATAAACTGGGAAACGCAAAGTAAGCACCTGCAGGCAATCAGTGATACGACAGAAATGATTTTACTTTATGAAAGTAAATTTAGAAACTCTAGAGCCTGGGAGTCTTGGCCAAGCACTGTGTGAATGGTATATAGAGGAACCTGGCTGGAGGAACTTTATAATACAGAGATTTAAAACGGGAAGTGTGACGACCTAGAAGATGAGAATAAAATTGGCTCAATTAATGCCCCACAGCCCCATTTCCAAGAAGGAATCCTCTCACCACCATCAAACAGGCACATGCAGAGATGCTTATGCTTGTGTATATGTGCTCTGTCATTCTGCCAAAACCCCACAGCATTCTGAAAAAGCTAGTATGAATAACGCTGAAGTGTATGTGATTCCCACAGAAGCAGAAGAGTTCTCATAGTAGTGGTGAAGTGCACCAAGGCAGGAGGGCAAGTCCACCTCCTGCCCAAGGAGGTGGGGGGAGGGCAGCGAGTGACTATCTAGAGCCACGAATCCCCCAACTCAAAACCACTTGTCAGACTAAGCTGGGTAGAAAAAGAGAGAGAGCAGAGTTAAACAATTGTTAGCGAGGTCTACACTTGCTACAGATTCTGGACAGCACGAACCGCCTTTTGTAAGTGTGAGGAGATTGCTGGGAGCAAAAATCACGGTATTCATAAAGACAATCTGCAGCTCAAAAAATGAAGGCAAACATAACTGGATGGAATTTCAGGGTGGAGAAGATAAACTGAGAAATGATGGATAAAATAGGAAGTTCAATATCTACATGAGAGAAGTTCCAGTGATGAGAATGGAAAGGATGAGTTTGACATAATGTTGTAAGTCAGCAGTTCTCAACCCGTGGGTCACGATCCGCAGGAACTATATTAAAGGGCCACGGCATTAGGAAGGTTGAGAACCACTGTTATAAGTGATGCTGGGACAGCTGGTGGAGATTTAAAATGAAATAAGCTTTGATTCCTATTTCATTCTATAGACTAAAAATAAATATCAGATGGATCAAATGTTTACTATAAAAACAAACTAATCAAAACTCATAAAAGTAATAAAAGTTTTTGAAAGAGAGTACAAGAAAGTTACTATCTTTACTAAGAAGGCCTTTCTTATCAGTACATCAAAAACAAAGCCATGAATGAAGAGAGATTAACTGGATTCAAATATTTGTATAGGCTTAATAAACCTCATTATAAACAGAGTTGAAAGACAACAGACTGAGAAAATTACCTCAACATATGTGACAAAGGATTAAGATCCTAATATAAAGAATTTGTATTATACAAACCAGTAAGAAGACAGTTTCCTAATATAAAACTAAGCAAAGAACCTGAGCAGGCCTTTGAAAAAAAATACAATTAGCCAATAAAAAAGGACAAGACAATATACTCAACCAAATAATCAAACTAGAAAAAAATCTGAGATTGAGTATGGAGGGAGGCTCACATTTTCACATACTATTGCTACAAGTGTAAATGTGTACAGTCCGTGTCTGGCACTTGTAAACGTGCCTATGTTTAGTGATTTTAAGTAATTTATCATTAGGGAATAATAGAACAAACAAATAAAAATGTGTCCAAGTGTCCACAGCAAAAAAATCCACAGATGAATTATAAAATCCCCAAATACTAGTTGCCATTTAAAATGATGATGTAATAGATGTTATATACTTTTATATGGTAAGATGCCTAGGATGTATTTTTAAGCTATTCTTTTAAGTTAAAAACTATCTGTATCTGTTTTTCTTGATGCATAGAAAACATCTGGAATCCTGTTGACAAAAGAATAGCTGTCTTTGGTAGTGGGGAGAGGGTACAGGAAAGATAAGATGGTAGTGTATTAGTGATTTTTACTCTCTGTACACTCCTGTCTTATTCAGTAAATAAGCACTAAACACACATGACTTTTCTCATAGGAAATGAAACAATGTATTTCCGGTTTTGGTCTAAAAGGGAGAAGTGTTCATGATAAACCTCTCTGCTGCTACACTTCCTTTTCTGTGAAATTCCTTCTTCTCATCATCCTCATTTGCTTTACCTAACTTCGACTTATCTTCCAAGACTTACCTTAAATTTTACCTCCACAGAGTTCTCCCTGTCTCCTCACATTGTTAGCTGTCCCTCCACCAAGCTTTTATCATCCTGTTTAATTATTAGCATTCTCATCTTAAACACTAAATTGTGATCTCAAGGACAAGAATTTCTTGACTTCCTATTCACAGTTCATGGCAGAGGGCCTATTACATGATAAGGGCTCAATGAATGTTTTTGAATGAATGAAGGAGTAAGTGAATGAATGGATGGTTGAGTGACGAAAAGCGGGCCCTGACTTGCATCTGATTTGATTTGCTATGAGCCCCCTGCATAAGAGCAGCCACCTGTCTCAGGGATTTTAGCCACTATTGCAATCAAAATTATAGTGTTTTAAAAATACTTAAGATCATTTTCATTACAACAGATGTGCAGGAGAAAATTTCTGCTACCTTTAAGGAATCCATAATCCTGTCAGTAGGGATACTTGGGCCCTCCTCCTCAGCAGGTCTGCACATAGCCCCCCGCCCTCGTCTATCCCTGTGGTGGTCTGGCATAGGGCAGGGCCATAGAAAGACCTTCCTTCCATCACTGCCACAGCTTGGGAAAGGTGTGCTCCTCCCACTTCAGTTGGAACTCAGAGTGAAGTTGAAGCAGTATTTACAGGCAGGGATGAAGTTTGTATTCCTTTATAATCCCAGCCACATGGGAACTATCATAACCCTGAGTGTCATTCATAACATTCCCTAATTTGTGTGTGTGTGTGTAACAAAGAGGTATTCCAAATTTTAAAAACTGGCATACAGTTTCATGAAATTCAACTTGTGTGTACATGTGTGTAAATTAGGGACTACTGTAAGATCAGGGACTACTGTAGGCAAACATGTTTCAATTTTAGAAGAAAAATATATTATTACAACTTTGGTGTTTGTTTTGGGATAAGCTGCTTATCTCATCTATTTATTTATTTATTTATTTATTTATTTATTTATTTTGAGACAGAGTCTCACTATGTCGCCCTTAATATGAGTGCTGTGGTGTCACAGCTCACAGCAACCTCAAGCTCTTGGGCTGAAACGATTCTCTTGCCTCAGCCTCCCAAGTAGCTGAGACTACAGGCGCCTGCCACAGTGCCTGGCTATTTTTTGTTGTTGTTGTTGTTGTTGTTGTTGCAGTTGTCGTTGTTTAGCTTGCCCAGGCCAGGTTATTTATCTTTTATTTATTTATTTATCTTGAGACAGACTCTTACTTTGTTGGCCCAGGTAGAGTACTGTGGGGTCCTGGTAGCTCACTGCAACCTCAACATCCTGTGCTCAAATGATCCTCCTGCCTCAGCCTCCCAAGTAGCTGGGACCAAAGCCCAGTGCCACCACGCCCAGCTAACTTTTTGTTTTTAGTAGAGATGGGGTCTCACTATTAGCTCAGACTGGTCTCAAACTCCTGAGCTCAAGCAATCCTCCTGTCTTGGGCTCCCAGAGTGTTAGGATTGCAGACGTGAGACACTGTGCTCAGTCATCACTCTAGGTTGGCATATTTTATTGTAACTATTACCTATGTCTTTATAATGACTTTAGAGACTGGTGCAAGGTAAATATGGTACAATAATGCAGAAATTTATGACCCACAATATATGCATTATGATTGATATCTGAGATAATCACAAATAAGTATTTAGTGCTTTGTAAATTTAAACATTAAATCTCTTAGCATTAGAAAATGGTACAAATTATGCACCAGAGGGCTCTTAATGCCATATTTTAGTCAACTTAAATGAGTAAAATAAAATTACTGTAGGTGTTGGATAACGCTGTGTTCCCAATGAATATATCTTACAAAATATTTAGAAAAGCCCAAATTGTGAAAAATTAGCACATTTATGAAAAAAATTTTAAGTGATAATCACTAGAAATATTTTAGCAATCTAAGGAGCCTGCATGATAGTATGTGAGTTTTTGAACATTTTGAAGTTCAAGTGGGAAGATGTCTTTGTCTTTAAAATGCTCTAAACCAATAAATACAAGATTCAACATAAATATTATATACACAAGTATATATGTATAGTATGTTATTTATCAAATGTTTACTAAGTATTTACTATGAGGAAATCAACCTGATCTTATTTTTAATCACCTAGCAGTCTTAGAGAGGAGAGGAATAATGGTAACCATGTATTCTGATATGAGCATTGAGAGATATTATGTGTGGGGGTTAACAGATCATTATTAATCCAAAGTAAAAACAAGTGAATGATTGGAAGTCTTCTCTGATGAGGTATCATGTGAGCCAAATCTTTTGATATAGGCCTAGAGTTTGGATAGGAAGGAAAGAAAGTTAATCTAGTTTGAGGGAAAGGTATGGAGATGTGGAATAGCCTTAGAGATTTGGAAAAGTTTTGTCTTTGTCATGGATAAATTAAAAATTCATAAAAACAGCCCACATAAAAAACGTAGCATCAGAGCTCCTTAACTTGAGTTCAGCAATCCCCTACTTTTCACACATGTGTAAGATGATACATTTCCATGTTCAAACTCTGGATCTGGTTCTTATTTCTTTACTGCCTCTGCAGATATTTATGGAATGCTTACCTTCATGTGGTAGACACCATTCTGGTCCTCAGGGGACAGTGGTAAAAGAGCAAATAAAGTTCCTGCTCTCATTTACATGCAAGTTAGGAGAAACTAACAAATAAGAAAAAAATAATGCCAAAGGTGGTGGCTCATGTCTGTAATCCTAGCACTCTGTGGCCCAAGGCAGGAGGATCCATTGAGCTCAGGAGTTGGAGACCAGCCTGAGAACAAATTTGAGGTTGCTATGAGCTAGGAACATGCCATAATACTCTAGCTTGGGACCACAGAGTGAGATTCTGTCTCCAAAAAAGAGAAAAAGAAAATACTAAGTATTAATAATTGCCATGCACAGAATTAAACCGCATTAAACTGGTAGTGACTTTGGGTGGTTATGGAGGGCCTGTCTGATAAAGTATTTAAGCTGAGACCCAAATGACAAGAAGGAATCAGCTACAGCAGTGGTCTCCACCCTTTTAGGCACCAGCAACCGGTTTCATGGAAGACAGTTTTTCCACAGAAAAAGATGTAATTCAAGTGCATAACATGTCCACCTCAGATAGTCAGGCATTAGGACTCATAGGAGCACGCAGCCCAGATCCCTCCATGTGCAGTTTACAGTCGGGTTCCTGCTCCCATGAGAGTCTAATGCTGCTGCTTATCTGACAGGTGGTGATGCAAGTGATGGGGAATGGCTGTGAACACAGGTGAAGCTTTGCTTGCTCACTTTCCAATACCTCTGCTGTGCAGTCTGGTTCCTAATAGGCCAAGGACCAGTACAGGTCCATTGCCCAAGGGTTGGGGGGTGTCACAGAGTTGTAGAGGGATTAAGGTCTTGGCCAGGCATGGTGGCTCACACCTAGTACTCTGGGAGGCCGAGGCAGGTGGATCCCTTGAGCTCAGAAGATCAAGACCAGCCAGAGCAAGAGTGAGACTCTGTCTCTACTAAAAATAGAAATATTAGCCAAGTGTTGTGGTGGGTGCCTATAGTCCCAGCTACTTGGGAGGCTGAGGCAAGAGGATTGCTTGAGCCCAGGAGTTTGAGGTTGCTGTGAGCTATGACAGCACAGCAGTCTACTAAAGGCAAAAAAGTGAGACTCTGTCTCAAAAAAAAAAAAAAAGTCTTAGGATACAGTGACTGCAAAGTTCATAAGACAGAAATGAGGACCAGGAAAGGATGAGCAGGGAGAAAAATGATGTGTGATGAAGTTGGGAAGGGAGGCAAAAGCCAGAGAAGGTTGGGAAGCCCTTAGAGGTCTGCACAGTGACTTGGTATGATACGAGGCTTTGAAGGGTTATTCTAGCTACTGTAGAGAACAAACTGGGAGGGGACAGATTAAAAGCCCAGTATCTAGTTAAGTAATGCTGGGAGGGAATGAGAGGTCACGGGGACTTGGATGGAGGTAGTAGTAGGAGTTGGATATGTTGGGATGTGTTTTGAGGTAAGATAAATCTTGCTGAGTTTTTATTTTGAGAAACTAGGCAGATGGTGTTGTAATTTACCAAAATGAACAAGAATGGGGTGAACCAGTGAACTAGAGTTTTGTTTGAATCCCAGTAAATCTAGGACATACAAATGGAAATATTGGCAGTGAGTAGGGCGCCAGCTATGTGCACCAGGGCTGGTAGGTTCAAACCCAGCCTGGGCCTGCTAAAATAAACAAACAAAAACAAACAGACATATCAAGTAGGCAAATGTGAGTCTAGAGTTCAGAGGAAACTCAGAGCTACTGTGTGCAGGTTGTATAGTGAACTTCTTCGGGGTCAAGCAGGGCACACATAAGGTGTGGGCTGGAGAGCATCACTAAGTGTGTTTGGGAACCATTGTCCTGTAGGTGGTACTTGTATGTAAAGCCACAGGAATGAATGAGATTTAAGAATGACTTAGGATAATCACTCTTAACTTTCAACTAAAATGAAGAAAATAATGCTATATTTTCAAAATTCATCTTTACTTTTTTAGTTGGGAGCCAGTTCCAACAATTTATTCTCAAGTTACAATAAAATTTAAATCATCTTTTGATTAAAAAAACGGATTTCAGATTAATGAACTTCTTTTGTGTAGATCTGTTGATGAACAGTAAAATTCAAGACATTCTATCAAATGTATAAAGTGTCAGTGCTGGCGTGTGAATATTATCAATATCATCTACTTCGTTAATAATTTTTGGTATCAGTTTCCTATAATCTCTTTAGAATTATTTTTATGGCTTTTTTTGGTTTAGTTATGTTTTTACATTGAAATCTTTTATCCATCTGGAATTTATTTTAGTGTAAAGTGGGAAGAATGAATCTAGATTTATTTTATTGCAAATCTTAGCCAGCTGTCTCAAGACACTTACTATATAAATGGCTTTTTCTATTGATCTGAAATGCCATATGCTAGATTTAGCCATATGCTAAATTCCCAAGTGAATCCGAAGATCTATTTTCAGAGTCTCTATTCTGTTTTCACTGATGCACCTATTCATGATCAAGGTGATGTTTTCATATCAAATTCAAATCTCATCTATATTAAAGGAATTTCCATGTTAGAATATCTGTGCATTTATCAAGTTGCAGTGAAAATGCTTTGCTACTAGCATTCCATGAAGTCCTTCCGAATTTTTTTTTAACCTTAAAATCCTACTACTGTTGTTTATTGTTCTGGTGAACCCTGACCTTCATGATAGGCTTATCGGTAAGATTTCTGGTAGCAAGCTCTGGCACCAGGTGCTCCTAATATTTTGGATTCCCAATTAGGGGGGTCAGCTATAAGCAGGGTCCAGTCATACTAGATGAGGATGTCTCTAATCTCCTTCTTAGAAGCCTCACCCACATATTTTTGGTGTTAGGCCATCAGGACTTTGGAGATGGACTAACGGATAGTATAAATTTGGGCCATGTGACCACCAACCTTCACATGGACACAGTTGTCCACACTAGCAAACTGCTCCTTGCCCAGAAGTAGAGTAGGTTCCAATAACCTGTGTTGCAGTGCATGGCTCGGTGATTTCCAGGGGCCGCCTTTCACCTTGATGAGGCCATTGCCACGTTTGCAGGGCACCACGGCTGAAGCAGTTTTCTTGCATCCTAAGACCTGCACGGACTGCAGCAGGCCAGGGGACAGCACAGCCACTGGCATAAACTGGCATTCCTCACCATGACTCCACACCCGGTAAAGTAGTCCTTCCACGTTATAAGCCAGTTCTTGTGTCTGTTAGGCAAATGTGTCGTTGAAAAGTTATACTATATATATAAAAACAGAAAAGTTATACTATAGCTACCTTCATAGGTGCTTGACCTTTTTAAGCAGATGTCTTTTACAAGGTATTATTTACTGTAGATTTAGTAGAAATCTATAAATCCTAGTGCAAGTCAAATAAAAATTCAAAGTGGTAGTTTTTGAGACGAGAGAAACATTGTTAAAGTTCAGAAGAAAAACAATACATGGAAAATAGCCAATTTTGTAACAGAATTATGATGAAAGACTTTCATTCCCAGGCACAAAACATGATGAAAATACAAATAAAGAAGTATTTTGTTGGCTTTATTTCCGAGAAATTCATGGTGCTTTATAATGTATAAAACTAGGAAGGCGTACTTTGTCAACAAGTGAGATTTGAAGTTTAGGTTTTGTGAAAGAACCTGTTCTGATGACACAGCTGCAATGACAGGAACATATACTGGAGTAGTTATCCAGATTAAGGGGCTTGCACTAGCATGTAAATTGACACACTATAACTTCAGGCTGGGCGCAGTGGCTCATGCCCGTAATCCTAGCAGTCTGGAAGGCAGAGGCTGGTGGATTGCCTGACCTCAGGCATTTGAGATCAGCCTGAGCAAAAGCAAGACTCCGACTCTACTAAAAGTAGAAAACCTTGCTGGGCATTGTGGCAGGCTGAGGCAAGGGAATCTCTTGTGAGCCTAAGAGTTTGAGGTTGCTGTGAGCCATGAGGCCATTGGCTCTCTACCCAGGGCACAGAGTAAGACTCTGTCTCCAAAATAAATAAATGAACAAACAAACAAATATCTAACTTCAAAAAAGGGTCAACTGAGCTAAAGAACAATAGAAAGCTTTTTTAAAAAATGAATTACATAAATGCAGTATGTAAAATGCAATACTATTCTCCATAGTATGTGATAATACAGAAGCTGATAAATTCCTATTGTTGCATGCTAAAGTACTGTGGTTTCAAGGGGAAAGTTCTGTTGAGAAAGTCTACTTCTTGTTGTTCCTGCAAGGTAAGAAACCAATTTGGTCTAGACTTTTTGAAGAGTTCTCAACTTTTTGAAGCATGTGAATTAGCCTGACTTGCTTATTGGTCTGGTATCTTTGATATTTTTAATGACCATAGTCTTTCCTGTACGAAAGAAATATAACTTGGTTTTAAAGGCAAATAATATCAAAGGCCATCTGGATGTCCCACAGGTGCCTCAAATTCAACATTGCACAGTTGAACTCACTACTTTTCCTCAAACCTGTCCTTCCTCCTCTTTTTCTTCTTTTTGTTAATGTTGCCTCTCTTTACCTTATTACCTGCCTCAAATCAGCTTCACAGTCATGAACCACGTCATGTTGATTTTATGTCCTCTTTTATATCATACGTGCTCCTCCTGGTGGTCCTGGTTGCTTCTACCTGATCCCCTCTCTACCCTGCGCTTCTGACACTTCACTGAGCAGCTCTTCAGCCACTGGCCACTGGAATAGTCTTTCCAAATGCACATTTCCCCATGTCAGCTTCCTACTGAAGGCCTCTCGGGAGCTCTTTTACCTGTGGAAGAAATTCTGAAGTCTTTAGAGTGGCATCCAAAGCTCTCCATCATCTGGCTTGTGCATCTCTCCAGCCTCAGATCTTTACTCCCTGCTAACATGCTCACTCCAACCATCCAGACCATGGGGTGCATGGAGCCCTGTTTTGTTTCCTGCCTTTCCACACTATTTGGGGAGAAGACCTAATTATTTTCAAAATTCAGTTCAAACTTTACCATTGAGGTAGTTCACCCACCTATTTTCCTTCAGAGTTGACCAGTCTTCCTTACTGCCCCTATTGTGGATCCTTTACTTCTTACTATAGCACCCCCAAAATATACCTATTTGCTTACCTGCTTCCCTACCTCTGCAGCTTTGGAGCTCCATAAAAATTCTTTGAATGAATGAGTGAATAAGAAGTTTCAGAGGCACAATGGAAAGGATTTGCAGGGAATGCTATAGTGTTAAAGCTCATTAAGAGGAAGATACCTAGAGCAATATGGTAATGAGAGTGAGAGGAAGGATAGTTTATGAAAGGAGCCTTGTCTTAGTACTGTGGTTAAGGATGAGAGTGAGTCATGGTGGAATTAACTGGCTTTAAGTTTCTGACTAGAATTCTGGTATAAGGTTATTGTGTTGCTGTGGAAGTACAGGTATTATCTGAGGTTAAATGAAGTTTGCTGGATATCGTCCATCTTGCAAGTATTAGCACATACAATACCAACTTTTATTTTTTATTGTTGTGGGTACCTAAGAGTTTTATATTTTTATAGGGTACACGTAACGTTTTGATACTAGAATACACTGTGAATTAATCAAATCAGGATAATTGGTTATCCATCACCTCAGACATTTATCATTTCTTTGTGTTAGAAACATTCCAGTTCCACTCCTTTAGTTATTTTATAGTATATCCTAACTTACTGTTGATTATAGTTACTTTGTTGTGCTATCACATACTGTTCATTCTAGCCAGCTATATTTTTTACATCCATTAACCATCCTCACTTTATCCCTTGTTTCCCTTCCCAGCCTCTGGTAGCCATTATTCTACTGTCTCCATGAGATCAACTGTTTTGATATTTAGCTCCCACATATAAGTGAAAACATCCAAAATTTATCTTTCTGTGCTTGGTTTATTTCACTTAACACAATGTTCTTCAGTCCATCCATGTTGTTGCAAATGGCAAGATTTCGTTTTTTTTGTAGTGATATAATATTTCATTGTGTATATGTACCACAATTTCTTTATGTATTCATCCGTTGATAGTCAAGGTTGATTCCAAATCCTGGCTATTACGAATAGTGCTATAATAAACATAGGAGTGTAGATACCTTTTTGATACATTGAATTCCTCTCCTTTGGAGATATACCCACCAGTGGAATTGCTGGTTCATATGGTAGTTCTATTTTTAATTTTTTTTTTAATTTATTTATTTTTTTATTGTGGAGAAGGTTCAGGGAAAGAAGGTGGGGTAAGAGGTGAGTGACAGGGTCGGGCCAGTGGCATGGTACCACATTGGCTGTATCTAGGTAGAGGCAGTTTCAGGCCGGGCCTTGCTGAGTCGTTGCTACGCGGAAGTAGCTCGATGGATCTGCTTCTAGTCAGGCTCGGGAG
>CAUYPK010142842.1:0-39863 GCA_963574355.1 Loris lydekkerianus
AAGGGAGGGGGGAGGTTTGGGTGGAGGGAGGGTGATGGGTTGGGCCACATCTATGGTGCATATTTTTATCTATAATAATAATAAAATACTAATAATAATAATAATAATGCAAAAAAAGTAAAAAAAAAAAAAAAAAAAAAAGAATAGTATTTCTGTATGCCACATGGTTAATTTTTTTTATTTAATCTGAGAATCTCTGTCTTACATAAGCACCATTATGCCATTCATACTTTTAAGTCACTATACTGATTTGTGATTTACAAGGATTTTATTGTTTGTAGCCTATGTTGTGTTTTCTATTTATTATTTTCTTTTTGGTTCTGCAATTTTTCTGCTTTTAATCAGCTTTCCTTTTTTTCTTTTCTCTATTACTCAATACTTCATTATTTTACTGTTTTTCTAGAGTTACCTTTAAGTTTAATATTTTATAGCAAAACCTAGAATCAATCAATTTCTATCTCACTCACCTCTAACCTTCAGGTAAGAGAACCAACTTGTCTTTATTCTTCCCTCCACTCCTTGAATTACTGCCATTCTTGTGACTCTTGTGCTGATGTAGTCTAGGATTTTAGAGCCAATATTTTTTTCAATTTATAGATAATAAAATTGTATTTAACAAAAGAGTTATTTTTCTGTTTGCAATGGTTTCCTGCATCTCATTATTTCCCCCCTGATTTTATTATTCTCTTTATGGGAGCCCTAAGAATTATTTCACATAATGTCTAGGAATGGTAAATTATCTGAGCTCTTAAATGTCTAAAAATATTTCTGTTATTCCTGTTTTAACTGTCACTCTTGAATTTTTCTGATTAAAAAATTTTGGTTTCAACATTTGTTTGCTTTTTTTAAAAATGTGAGTTTGTTCTGATGTAGTTGACATATTGAGGGAAAATTAGAGGATAATGTGAATTTTACATTTGCTTATGTCTGATTTAGCCCATAAAACACACTACGTGAACCACAAAACAATGCACCCAACTGAACTGCATTGGAATATACAAAATGCATGCGCATACACCCACACACGCATACACATCCTCCAACATCAACCAGCCATCTCAGTTAAATTTACCACATGTTATGATCTGCATTCACAGATCCACATCTGGTGTTACAAGTTTCCATCCTATTTCACCAAACCCTCCTACTACCACTTAACAACCTTCCCAGAACCTATTTCTAGAAACAACCTTTAGGTCTTTTACAGAATAATATGCCATATTTATTTTAGTATTTTTGTATTTCTTAACCAGTTAACTGTGTAAAACTGTGCTACCAATTTTTTTTTTTGTTAGGATCCTACCTTTAGATAGGGGCATTTTTAAAAGTCAACATTTTGGGGGGATTGTGCCTTATTCCCTTTGTCCCCATAACCCACAAGTGGGGTTTTGTCAAATGATTTTGCATAGCACTTTGACTTTTAGGAATGCATATGGAATTTTATAGCATAACTGACTGTGTTTTCCCTACTGAAATGTCCTTATTTCACCAGTTGATATTATTTCCACAACATGAAATTTTCCCTTACCTCTCTGGCTATAGTAGAGATATTAAAACTCCTATTCTGATTGTTTCATTTGCTCTTTTAGGAGTAAGTCTTCATTGGCAGAATTTGTTTTTACTCTTTTATCCTGGGGTTCACCCCAAATTGGACATCATCATCTCTTAATTGTGTGCTCATCTTAGTTGAGCTATCTACAAATGTCTACCACCTCTTTGCTGAGGAAGGCAGGGCCTGCTACAGGCATACTCTGTTTTCAGTTGATTGGGCTTTTTTTCCAACTTATTTTGAAGTTTCAAAGATAAAAAGTAAAATTTCAGCCACAGCACTGCATTGAATTTAGATCTAAATCTTTGTTTTAGATTTCTGTTACTACTATGACAAATCACCACAAATTTAGCAACTTAAAACAACATAATTTATAATCTTACAGTTCTGTAGGTCATACATCTAGGTGAATTCAGCTGGAATTTTTCCTACTCCAGGTATTACAAAGCTGAAATCAAGGTGTCAGTGAGCTGAGCTCTTAGCTCGAGACTCTGGAAATGAATCTGCTTTCAAGTTCACTCGAGTTGTTGGTTGAATTCACTTCCTTCTGGTTGTAGGACTGAGGTCTCCATGTCCTTGCTGGCTGTCAGCTGGGCATCATTCTCAGCTTCTGAAAGCCACCACACCACCTCCCTTGCTCACACAGCCCCCTTTTCCACCTTCAAAGCCAATGGATAGGACACGCCCTTCTCATGCTGCAAACTTCTCTGACCCCTTTAGCTCATATCCCTACAGAACTGATTTTTTTTTTTTTTGGAGACAGGGTCTCAGTATGTTGCCCTCAGTAGGTAGAGTGCTGTGGCGTCACAGCTCACAACAACCTCAAACTCTTGGGCTTAAGTGATTCTCTTACCTCAGCCTCCCAAGT
Source organism: Loris lydekkerianus (assembly GCA_963574355.1). Lineage (NCBI taxonomy): Eukaryota > Metazoa > Chordata > Mammalia > Primates > Lorisidae > Loris > Loris lydekkerianus. The sequence goes on from CAUYPK010142842.1 coordinate 2,418, forward strand.
AGCTGGGACTACAGGCACCCGTCACAATGCCCAGCTATTTTTTGGTTATAGTTGTCATTGCTGTTTAGCAGGCCTGGGCCAGGCCTTGGTATATGTGGTTGGTGTCCTACTCACTGAGCTACGGGCATTGAGCCTGTACTGATATTTTAAGTAACATAAACACTAGAGGTGATAAATGTTGGATGTTTACTACCAAAGGATAAATTAGTAAATTGGAAGATCAGATTAAGAAATTCTCACAGAAAACAGAGAGAAAAATAAAGATTCAAACTATAAAGAAAGAGCTAAAGATACAAAAGATAGAAGTAGAAGCAACAGCATCTTAAGAGGAGGGCCAGATGGAGAAAAATACATAAAATAAAATATGGAATAAATACTTCAAGAATTAATGAGTAGAGAAATCTTGTGGAACCACCTTAACCAAGTGATCAGAGTTATCATCACTAACAGGACAACTCAACATCACATGTACATTCCCAGCTCTAACTAAAGGATAAGGTGTATGAGTTGTATTTGGGAGACTGGGCCCTCCTGATTAACTGCCTAAGCTCTGGAGTTAAACTGCCCAGGTGTGAATTCTGGATGTGCCACATACAAATTTTGTGTGATTTCGTATGAGCTACTTTACCATTTGCATCATGGTCTTTTGGGTTGGTTCTAATGATCAAAAGAACGGGGGAACAAAAGTCAACTTGCAATCATTCACACATTTTCATGCAATACAAAGAAAGAAGACATTCAAAAATTTAGGCTGCAAGGATGAAGGATCCATGTCTCAGAGTTCCAGAACTAATAGAGACCATAGGCTTCCAGCTGTCAATCCCACATGTAAGGGCTTAGAAGTCGTCACTACTATCTTCACAACAAGAAAAAAGGTGAACAAAATGAAAACTAGTAACTCTCATTAGATCTGTTGGAGAACTGAGGTCACAGGATAAGCTGAAAACTTAGAGAGAGGGGAGGACACCAAGAATCACAGCTTCCCAGGAGCAGAAGCCTATGACCAGGAGCCACATTGGAGCCAGAACTGGTTGGGATACTTGAACTGTAGGTAAAAAAAATTCTGGAGACTCAATATGGACCTGCAGGAGGGTTAAAACTCTGGGGGTTTGGTTTTGGGTGGGGGAGGGGGACACTTTCATGAGTTTGACCTCCAGGATTCCCACTGGGTCCTTACAGTGAAGATCAGAGGAAAATCACCTCATGCTTCAGGCAGGGGAGAGAAAACATAACTACCTGAAATACACTCATCCCTGGAACAAGATGGACTTGAACTGCAGAGGTCCACTTATGTGGTGATTTTCTTCCACCTCTGCCACCCTGAGACTATAAGAACAGTCCTTCCCCTTCCTCTTCTTCCTCACCCTACTCAATATAAAGATGAGGACAAAGACCTTTGAGGATCCATCTCCACTTAATGAACAGTAAATATATTTTCTCTTCCTTATGATTTTCCTAATAACATTTTCTTCTCTCTGGCTTAGTCTATTGTAAAAATAGAGTATACAATACAAATAGCACATAAAACATGTTAATCAGCTATTTATGTTATCAATAAGGCTTCAGGTCAATGGTAGGCTATTAGTAGTTAAGGTTCCAAGGAGTCAAAGTTATATGCAGGTTTCCAACTGTGCAGGGAGTTGGCATCCATAACTTCCATGTTGTTCAGGGTCAACTGTATACTCACAGCATTCTGTTCTCCTTAACAAAAGCCTGCCCTCAAGAGCCTGGAGCTCAGCCCATTTGGATTTTACTGGAGTCTAACAGACCTCCAGCCCCTACTAACCTTTCTGTATCACCTAAAGGAGAAAAGGTGGGAAAATGGGGTCTGACAGGCACAGCCCAGGGGCATAGGCTCATGAAAAGTCCCAACAATAGGATGATAGAACTCTCCTCTTCCCCCACACCTTACCAGTACATCAGTATCATGTATTTTCTACATAATATTTCTAGTTGACTCTGGTTTTATTATTTTTTGTATAAGGCATTACAGATGAAAAGACCATAAGCCTTAGATCCTATTTAAGAAAGAGTCTCTAGGGAAACCTAAAGACAGTAAGAGAGACAAAATTAAGGGTATTAGAGAAAATTTTAGGTTATGATACCTACAGCTAGAGCAAAAAGCAAACACAGCCTAACTTCTAGCCATAGTTCCATTGAACCCACACTCAAGACCTCTTGAGCTCAGTTCCTTTTACCTGATACATCATATCTGGCTATCAACAAAAAAATTACAAGGCAGAGAGCACAGCCTGAAGAGACAAAGTAAACATCAGAACCAGACTCAGATAGGGCAGAGATATTGGAATTATCAAATAGTTTAAAATAACAAATGATGATTAATATGCCAAGGACTCTAACAGAAGAGACTTTTGAGTCTGTCTAGACCAGTGGTTCTCAACTTTCTTAATGCCACGGCCCTTTAATACAGTTCTGTGGGTCATAACTCACAGGTTGAGAACCACTGGTCTAGAGGGTCATAAGAGCTCAGTGCGTGGGAACAGACTCTGGAGGCAGCTTGCTGGATTGAACACCCCATCCCACATACTGCATGTGTGAACTTGTACAGGTACCTAACCAATTTCTGCCTCAATTTCCTCTATGAGAAGTTAACTAAATTGCCCACATTTTTTGAGAAAAGCATGTCTCAATTGGTATGAGAATAAAATCTCATCAGGGTGGCGGTACAGATTACACCTACACATTCATACTTCTAACGTAAGGGTCGTGTGAGCACTAATTGTTGTTATTCCCTAATTCACAGATGGGAAAACAGGGGCCAGAGAGGAACAACATGCAAGATCATATTCTTAGCTGCTGACTGACCTGACATCAGACATCAGATCGTCTCACTCTGAATCAGCTTCTTCTCCCAGCTGTCCCTCTAGAAGCTATTTTCACAGTTTAGGAACCATTTATAAAACGTTAATGGTTTCCAACAACTGAACAACATGCTCTTCCTATGGACTTTGTGACCTAAATTGTTAAGCTTTTTCAGAGGTGAATAATTAGGGAAGAAATCACAATTTCATTCAATTATATTTTTTAGAGGAAAATTAATACCCAAAATTAACAGAAACAGATTTTGCTTTACCAACAGTAAACAATTCCTTTAGAGAAAACATTAAAGAAATGCAAATACTTAATGATATTCACGTATCCCCTCACAAATCTTCAACTGTCATTAATCACACATCAATCATGGATTGTTACCACTCTGGTTTCTTTTTTAAAATTATACCTTTAACTCTTTCTCTTACTGGTGCTTCATGGTCTGAAAATCTGAGACTTGTAAACAGTTCCTAGAGGACTTCTTCCAGCAATACATTTTTTTTCAATTAAGTATTTTTAATCATTAATTATACAGGGGTCCTCAAACTACGGCCCGCGGGCCACATGAGGCGGTGTGATTGTATTTGTTCCCATTTTGTTTTTTTACTTCAAAATAAGATGTGTGCAGTGTGCATAGGAATTTGTTCATAGTTTTTATTTTTAAACTACAGTCCTGTCTGAGGGACAGTGAACTGGCCCCCTGTTTAAAAAGTTTAAGGACCCCTGAATATAACGGATAATTATTGTATAAGCCTGGAAATCCCAAGACTGAAATCATCTCTTACTATTGACTTTGGACAGTCGGATATTCCTACTGAAGTTATGTGGGGGGTTAGTTCTTAACAATACCCTGGGCAGCTAAGTTTTTCTGCAAGAAAGAGAAACTAGATTTCAGCTCCACAAGCCTAATCTTCCCCCTACAATGTAGCTTACACTGCAAAAGTCACAATACAGTCACAATGCACATCTCTGGGCCTCCTGCCTGCCCTTTCTTATAAGAAGGCATCAAAATTAACTTTTCAAAAAGTTAAAAATACAATTTATACGCAAATAGAGAATGAACTCATGTCAAAGATTTTTTTTTTCCTACTCATTAGTGACAGAACCAGCAAAATGGCAAAGCTCGTTCAAGGAACATTTAAAGAAATGAGTATTTATAAGTATTTGAAAAAAGAATGTTAGTCATTACGATTTGCAACATGGTATTCCTGGAACAGAAAAAGAACATTAGGAAATCTGAATAGAATATGGGCTTTGGTTAACAAGCTCAAAGGGGTAGGGGGCCGGCCCCATATGCCAGAGGTGGCCGGTTTAAACCCAGCCCTGGCCAAAAAAATAAAAACAAATAAATAAATTAATTAATAATAATAATAATGTATCAATGTTCATCAATTGTGACAAATGAACCACACTAATATAAGATATTAACAATGGTATAAGGTAGGTGTGAGATAGATGGGAATTCTCTATGCTATCTTTATAATAATTCTGTAAATCTAAAACTGTTCTAAAATAGAAACTTATTTTTAAAGAAAGAAGAAAAGAATGTTAGAATGAGAGTTTTAGGTTGTACAAAATAGGTTAACGTCTTACAAATTAATAAAGCAAGAATAATCTTCCAGGGCGGCGCCTGTGGCTCAGTGGGTAGGGCACCAGCCCCATATACTGAGGGTGGCGGGTTCAAACTTGGCCCCGGCCAAACTGCAACAAAAAAATAGCAGGCATTGTGGCGGGTGCCTGTGGTCCCAGCTACTCAGGAGGCTGAGGCAAGAGATCGCCTAAGCCCAGGAGTTGGAGGCTGCTGTGAGCTGTGACAATACAGCACTCTATGGAGGGCGATAAAGTGAAACTCTCTCTAAGAATAATCTTCCAGGTTATCTTTTCTATAAGGCAGAATTTATTTGCACCTCTTCCTGACAAATACCTCAAACATAACATGTAACTTCACAGACTTTGGCCCTTTAATCATTAATAGATGGCAAGACAAACACGTACATTGTCCTAAATATTTAAATAATCTTCAGGTAGATCTACCTGTTAAACAATGCTCCAAAATGACATTGACAGGACACACCAGCCCCCTCTTGCCTTATTTCCAAGTTTCACACACACAAAAATGCACGTTTTAAAAAATCTTTCAATAGTCTCTCTTCTGATTATATTTAAACACATATATTTAAACACTCTAAAATAGCAAACAAATTGGACTTTGTAACTGTCATCCAACTTTTTAAAAATATACTTTGCTGGTGCCTGGGAAGTAGGCTTTATAGTAGCAGATGCCAAGTTTAATAACTAAAAATGCCATATAGTCAGATAAATTGGAGTTCAGATAAACAGATAAGCAACAAATAACTTTTAGCATAATGTAAATTTAATAAACAATGTTTAGTGTTGGTCAGTCTTGAATATTGGATGTCTGTACATTATTATTTCTTTGGGCTCATCCATTTCTAACATTCTATGAAATATCTCCTTAGAAACAAATCTTAAATGTAGTAGATGCATCCTTTTCTACATGAATTTTGATTGCATTCACATTTTCAGCTTATCATGCTCTGCAAACACAAAATCGTGTGTGTGAATGCTGCACTGCATTTGGTGTGCTCTAAAATGAGCAATTTAAAATGTCATGGAGAATCCCAGAGTTTGATGATACAGGAAGACACTGAGTTAGCCTGTAACCTAACAACACCTGCGGCTGGGCTTTCAGTGAGACAGACATACTCGCAAATACTCACGTGTTCCTGACCTTCCAAAGGTAAGAACTTGAATCACTCCCTATCGTTTACACTGACCTAATTTGAAGTTCTTTGCAGCTTACTCTTATTGCAAGAGTACTATTACTCAATGGTAGTACTGAATGACTACTGGTCTCGGCTGCCATTGGTTGTTATTGTTTCACCTCCCGATCCCACACAGCACTGGGAAGATTTCCTGATAATTTGTGATCAAATAAATTTTACTTCAATCTTTTTTTTGAGACATAACTGGAGACCTACTGCATTTTACCCTCCTTCTTATTAATGAGTGACAAAAACTATGGTATATTTTTTCAATGCTAAAATAGAAGTTGAATGCTACGTAGCATTGAAAAAATATGCCATAGCATATCTCAAAAATCGGTACCATAAAAACCAATGCATTTTTGATCTCTCTTCTTATCTCTAGAGCCTTGTTAAGTTGAGCCAATGAGAAAACAGGCTCAGTATTCAGTGATGAATCTGTTTCTGAGGAGAAATACACTAACTTATTGTCCTCTCCAATGACCAACTGCAGCTCCAAGAAGCAAATCTGAGTGACTGTCCTATACCAGGGCCAGGCTCTCAGATACTGGTGGCATCTCAAAGGTCGTGATCTGTGTTTCCTCAGACCCTTACTAAGTGAATGACTGAAGGATGCACTTCAGACAGAGGGCAAGGGAGTCAAAACAGATGATCTGAAGCAGAAGAAGAAACGAGAGAAATAGATATATCTGTAGATTAATGTACATGAATATTAACTAAATAGTTCTAAATTGGTAATGACATCTAGTGAAGTTTTTAGAAAAAGAATCACAACATGTAAGTCAAGAAGGGGACTCTAAGTATCTATCAATGGATGAATGGATAAAGAAAATGTGTCATTTGTGACAACACAGACGCATGCAATGATGGCGGACATCATGCTAGGTGAAATAAACCGGCACGAGAAGACATAATCTCATTTATATGTGGAACCTAAAAAAGTTGAACTCGTGGAAACAGAAAGTAAAATAATGGTAGCCAAGAGGAGATGTCGGTCAAAAGGTAAACTTTCCATCATTCAGATTGAATACATCTGGTTATCAAATAAGACTCAACAAATTTTAAAGAATATGAATAAAACTTAGCATGTTCTATGGCCGTAATTTAAATTTTAGTAAGAATCAGAATTCATAGATGCCCAGGAAAGTACTCACTTGCCTGCAAATTAAGTAATATACATCTAGGTCTTTGCTGAGAGTCACCTTGAGCTGTGAGGTGCATCGAGGGTGTCTTTAGGGGGCAGCACCATGGCAGAAGACGTCAAGACCAAAATCAAGAACTATAAGACTGCCCCCTTTGACAGCCTCTTCCCCAACCAGAACTAGACCAGGAGCTGCTGGCAGACTACCTGGACTTCCACCGCTGCCAGAAGGCGATGACCGCAAACGGGGGTGATGTCTCTGTGTGTGAATGGTACCAGCACATGTACAAGCCGCTCTACCCTAAGTCCTGGGATGACCACTGGGCAGAAAGTATGTTTTCTGGGAAGATTTGAACTGACTGTACCCCACCTCCTCTGTCTTCCATTTTTCTCCCAGGGTAGCAGAGACGGATGTGAGTGCCTGATGATTCTGAATCATGACTTAACTACTCATAAAAACTCATTAAAAAAGCATAGGACTATATGTGCATGTAAAAGAGCTGGACAGCTGGGCAAGGAGCTGAGGGCAGAACCCCCTCTCACCGGAAAGGGGGCCCAGAGTGATCATCTTTCCTATTTTGTTTTTCCTTATTTTATTTTATTTTACTTTATTGGATTTTAATCACCCCCTCTGTGCCAAACAATACAGTGGGTGGTTATACAGAATAGCCCCAAGCGCCTATATGTGCCACCGTTGATCCGTTTCCTTGCACTTATCATCTGCATATATTCTTTTTACTTATGTGTAATTTTTGAACCTTATGAAAATAGTATAATAAATAGCTCCTATGTACCCACCAAAAAAAATCATACATCTCATATAATAAATGGATGGAGAAGGGAATCATATTGAAATTAGTTTGAAGTAAATAAGAATGAAAATATTACATATCAAAACATGGGATAAAGCTAAAGAAGTATTTAGAAATTTATATAGCCTTAAATGCAGATGTTCAAAACAAGAAAGGCTAAAAATTAATGCATAGCACATCCACCTCCATACATTAGAAAAAGAATAGCAAATTAAACACGAAGAAATAGAAGGGGAGAAAAGGCAGAAATTAATGAAAAATTAAAAAAAAAAAAAAAAAAACAACAGTAAGCTGGGCCCAGGGCTCAAGTCTGTAATCCTAGCACTCTAGGAGGCCAAGGAGGGCTCTTTTTTCATTTCAGCCCACTCATTAACTCAGTATTGCCCTACAGCAGCCGTTCTCAACCTATGGTTCGTGCCCCCTTTATAACAATCAAAATACATCAGTCATTAGGAAGGTTGAGAACCACTGTATAGGAAGTATATAAAATAAAGTTTCTTAAAATAGGACCTAAGTTTATTCAATTTTAAAAATCATAATATATATTCATAGAAATATTTTTGAACTAAAAGAGAAAAATCGGTTTATGAAATATGTAAAATTTGACTTAATATTTATGATCACACAAATTTCAATTTATGATGATACACGTTTGTTTCCCTGATCTAGTCTATTCAATATTTCTGAATGAATACATTTATGAAAAACATAAAACATACATGATCTGTGTGAAAAGAACTGTAAATTTCCCTTCAAAATTGATGTGCTGAGGAACAAGGTTGAACATTTAAGATTTTTAAGATTTTTTAAATTACTAAATAGTATAATTGTCAAGTAATTTAAACTGAGTGATATTTATACTTTTCCCCATTTCTCCTCTGTAATTCACTCTTTTGCTTCCCCAAAGAAAGGGGTTCACATAAAAATGTTCATACCCAGCCTTTGCTTTGTTATAAAATCAAAGACCTGAGTAAATAGAGAGTAATTCCACCTTGAACTATGAGAGACCTGTCATCATAATCAGGCAGTAAAAATAATTTACTAAAGATAAGCATTTAAGCCCTAACTTCTTATCAACGACATAGGTGTCTCTGGAAGCACTGAGTGTTTTACTCTGTTTCATTCAGTTATGAAAATTCAGATAAAATTTTCACTATCTGTTATTGTAATAAAATAGATACTGCTTCATTTTATTTTCTGAATTCTGTGTTCATTTTCTTCATAAAGACTGAACGTTGCACGTGGAAAAGGAGATAGACCTGAAAATAAATTCAACCGTGTTCATCCCATCTTTTAGTTTCAAGGTGAAATTTCAAATCTTAAAATTGTAGTTGCCTCTGATGATTACCAGAATGGCGTATAATGATACCCTGCATTTATGATTATTATGCACCTTTTTATGGATTCATTTTTATGTTGAACTACTTATTTTATATGCATTGATGAGCATAATTGTAATTAGTTGTCTAGTTTGGTAAATGAGTATCTGGGATAATTTATGAATGCTTCAAATTTTTAGTTCAAGCTTGACATTTTGATACTGACTTGAATACTTTACATACCATGCTGGATATAGTTTTTAACTCACAGTTGCAATAAAAAAAAATATTGCTACAGATATTTATAAGCGTTAAGGAAAGCCTTGACTTTAGTCATCTAATATTTATTTTCTTCAAAATGTAATGAACTTCCACTCCCCAAAAAGGACTCTCCAGTCTGGAAAAAAATTCTTAAAAATATTTATTTTCTTCAAGTCAAATATTTGAAAGTTATAAATTAAAAACTGAAGTTTCCTTAGGCCCAACTTACATATCTTGCTACTTTATTTAAAAATAAAACAAATTTTGTGCAAAAAAGGAACAATCACGTTTACCTGTCCCTCTATTAATATTTCAGTGAACTCTTACCTGACCAAATCATCTTTAAATATGTAAATTACATCTTTAAATGCATAATTAGAAAATTAAATTTCCCTAGACATTTAAACACTAATTACAAAATTAATGCATCTGGTTCTATGACTTCAAACACCTGAGAACACGTGTTAGGTTGAGTTGACCAGGGGCACAGCCTGGGGCAAGAATTCGCATAAAAGTGACCAATGAGGAAAAAATTGGCGGAAGAGTGGAGAACTGGGGTAGGAAGGGGAGGCCAAGAAAGGGGCAATGTCAAGCAAAGTCCCGGGTAGGGTAACCTTGACCCATCCAGGAAAGAGGCTTCAGAGACAACATAGGTCACACTTCAGAATTTTCCTAATTGACAGCAAAAAATCTGAGTATTAGCACCCCAGTACCCTTCAGTCTCTGAGTTGCCCTGGGGAATAAAAACTCTATAGCACTTCCAGCTGTGGCCGCCTGAGGGCAGCCCCCCAGCAAAGAGATGTGTGTCCCAGCCATCTGGGAAAACCCTACCAGGAATCAGAACGCCCCAAAGCCATCGAGGATCCTAAGGGACTAGCAGGGTGGAATGGAGAGAGTATGGCATTCCAGATCCGTTAGAACTCTCACAAGTGCATTCTGCTGATCCTTTAGGATGGTGGCTGGTCACAATATCTAGAAGACGTTGGGACAACTTCCCATTTTGTCCTCTGACTGTAACTGAGTCTCATCTCCCTCTCTACTCCCCTTCCTAATTTCTCTCCTCCTAGGCCAGTGTCTGTCTGAGCAGTGGCCCAGATGGTCATCTCTGAGGAGCCTGAGTCCCTAGTTACGGCACCCTTGTCACTCTGTAGTTGCCGTGATCAGCCGTCCACAGTTAAAAGTGTGGAGTTCTGAAAAATGCCCTGGTGGGCTCCAAACAGGCTCCTCTGGCCCCAGCATGAAAACCTCCTGGTGAGAGCCTGGCCCTGTACCAACTCCCTCACTGCCTGCTGGCCCCTGGAAGCAGGAGACCAAAGTCACCGGCAGGTGGTACCCATAGCTCTAAGCACAATGACAACCTGCTTGTATTCCCTGAAGAAGGTGTCCTCCCTGCAGACCCTCAAGGCAGACAAGGTCTCCCTGCCTGACCCAGGCAGGTCACTGAGAGCAGGGTGAGAAGGGCCTCTCCTTCTACAACCTGGTTCCCAGACACGTTTGCTACTCTAGGACAGAGCACCTGTGATGACCAGTGGTTCCAAGGTAAGTGCCATATCTGGAAGGCCAGTACTTCGACCCCACAAGGTGTCCTCTCCAAGCTGGTGCCAACCTATGCTTTCAAGAGGACCTGGCTGGATTCGCTGAAAATGGACTGCTTGCCACTGCTCTCCAACCCAGCCCAGGAGACCACCTTGAAAAGTGGTGTCAAGGGAGACAGAAATTTTGCTTTGTATGAAGAGCAAAGTGCCCCCAAGGAAAGGATAAGAATACACATGGACTTGGCTGGGTGGTCAGGAGCATGGAAGGCCCAATACTGAATACTGGGGAGAGGCAGTTTGAAAAAGAGACTTGTGGCTGAGCACAGTGGCCCACACCTATAATCCTAGCACTCCAGGAGGCCGAGGCTGGTGGATTGCTTGAGCTCAGGAGTTCAAGACCAGCCTGACCAAAAGCGAGAAGCCGTCTGTACGAAAAATAGAAAAATTAGCTGGGCATGGTGGTGCATGCCTGCAGTCCCAGTTACTCAGGAGGCTGAGGCAAGAGGATCACTTGAGACAGGAGTTTGAGGTTGCTGTGAGCTATGATGCCATGACACTCTAGCCTGGAACAACAGAGTGGGACTCTATCTCAAAAAGAACAAAAAAAGAGAAACTTGTGGTATGGTTGGAGCATGACCAGTGGCTCCCTTGGTCATGCCCACATCATTGCACCTACTTGGCTATAGAGTGGGTCCCTTGATGAGAGGCAATGTTTTCTAAGATCTCATGTCAATAAACTGAGCATTTTATGTACCCTTAGATGGTGGTGGCAGAAAATTTAAACCCATACCTGGAAGATATACATATACCCATTCTGGTCACACACAAAAAATCACTGCCACATATATCCAGGGTGGAAAGTAGTGAATATAATTAATTTGCCACCAGGTGCTACCTGGCCTCCTCAGGGGACTGGACCATAACAGGGGCAGCATTAGTCTCTGGTGCTGGGGAAAGCAAGGGCTAAGTTAGCCTCAGCAAGACAGATACAGTGCTCTCCATCACTCACCAAAGCTATATCCCACTGTGCGAACACTGGCACAGCACAGAACAGGCTGGGTGACATCCAGTACACGAGTCCTGTTGTCTACCTGGCTGTTCAATGCCTCCTCTGGAGGGGGTGCTCTCTGGGCCTCCAGAGGTCTCACATTGTGGATGATCCCCATGAATGTCTGTGTGCCTCTCTCTGCACACTTCTTCACAGATAACTTCTTCCGGGGTCCTGATAAACCAGGCAACCCTTAGCCACTGCCCAGGAGTCCCTATCTAGGACACTTTTCTCTCACATGAAGCAGAAGCTCTATGTGAAGCCATTCCACTTACTTCAGAGCCATTTCTGAGTCAGGTTGTATGGTGGTAGGAGTCCATTCTTGGCTCACTCCAAGACAACCACCTTCCATGAACCAGGTCCACATTTTTTCCTCTGTCAGTTGGTCATAGGGACACCCCCTAAGAGGCTATAGGTACAAGTTTGGGAGAAGAATGGGTGCAAGAGCGTATTGGAACCACCTGTTGTGTAACTTACTTATGCCCCCTAAATATACTCATTCTCAGACCTGGATGTGCCACTTCCATTTGTATCAGAGATTGTCGCTGCGCTGACTCAACTTTGCAACTTGGTAGGACTGATGGCACCCAGCACCCCGTTCATGATCGGCATTCTGATCACATGTCAACTAATGTTTCATGGTCAAATGCTCACTGCCCAACAGCCTAAGAGAAGCTTTTCCCAAGGGTGCATAGTTTTCTTCTGCAGGTGGCGTGGTCTCACTTCGGAGTCCTTGAGTCTACACTGAGAGTCTCTTAATGGAGCTTTCCCAGGATAGTGTCTTTACCACCCGTGGATACTTTTAGCATCATGGGATCTGCTGAGCCATATGGCCCCAAAACAGGGCCACTTGTTCCACAGCTTAGACCCACTGTAAACCTTCTGTTACTCTGGGACTCACTCAAATGTGGCTACCCACCATATGCAAAAGGTATACATATACTGGCTGCCAGAGTGAAAAATCACTGCATCCCAGATGCCTGAAATTGGCAAAGGGACCCAGGAGGATATCTCGAGGCACAGCAATGATGATGGCAACTGCCACAAAAGGCAAACACTCCCCGCTCCCTTAAGTGATTTTTGTAAATCTAATAAAACATAATTTTTAATTTAGTAGATCAAATTTTCTTAAATGTTTCAATTATTATTAAAAATCAGAGAATTCTTTTAGGAAATTCAAAATTGCAGAGATTGTTACCAGTCCCATATATAAACACACCTAAACTGTGTGAGTTGGTTCTGCACCATCTCTTCTTCTTTTTAATACTTTCCTAGGAGAATGATGACTTGGAGCAGTTCTAAGTAATTTGTTGAAAACTCAGGATCAGAGAAACTCCAGTCCATTGTGGGCATAATTCCTAAGGGTACCCAAGAAAATGCACCAGAAACTACTGAGATGAATCACCCTGAATGGTCATCATTTATCTGCCAGGTCAATGGAGTTTTCTAAATTCATTTCCATCAGCAGAGTTGCACACCATCATTTACGTTTCAATTTCTTGAAACTCAATTTGTTTCCCCAAAGATCTATTTGTTAAAACAAATGGCAGACCCTCTAAAGTTCCTCAGTTGCACTTCAATTTGTTGATAAAACCTTATAGTGTAAGCTCCTGAAATAGTCTGGTGTGTTTTCATAGAATTTGAACTCCTTAATCAACATCATTCTCTTATTATCACACCCTTGCTGTTTCATTGTTGCATGTGTCTCACTGACCACCATTCTTAACTCACCATATTAATTACATGACCCTCATACCATCAGCAGGAGTACACATATTACGTGGACAATCGCACATGGAACCCAGTCACAACCTAATTGGAGAATGGCACAAAGCATAATTTTTACAGGTACTATATAAATACTTGGCATATATAAAAATCCTGATTTCATAAATATGACCCAGCAATCCCATTACTGAATATCTATCTTAAGGAAAAGATGTCATTTTATCAAAATACCTGCACTCAAATGTTTATTGCAGCACAATTCACAATTGCAAAGATGTAGAAACAATCTAAGTGCCCATCAATTCATGAGTGGATTAAAAAATGTGGTGTGAACACACACACACACACACACACACACACTCCATGGAGTATTAGCCATAAAAAGAATTCAGTAACAGAAAACCAAATACCAAATGTTTTCTCTAATGCCTGGGAACTAATCGATGAACGCATATGGGCATAGAGAGATGTAAAGGTCATTGGAAACCAAGAAGAGGGGAGAGGGGAGGAGGGGAGGGTAAAAACCTACCTATCAGGGACAATGATCACTATTCAGGCTCAGAGCCAGTCGCGTACACCAATGATGGCAGGTTCGAACCCTGCCCTGGCCAGCTAAACAACAATGACAACTGCTATGACAAGAAGAAAATAGCCAGGCATTGTGGCAGGCTCCTGTAGTCCCAGCTACTTGGGAGACAGAAGCAAGAGAATCACTTAAGCCCAAGAGTTTGAGGTTACTGTGAGCTGTGATGCCACAGCACTCTACCGACAGCAACATAGTGAGTCTCTGTTTAAAAAAAAAATGAAAATGACGTGTTCCACCCATCTTTCCAGTTGGAATTTTGCTGCCTTTGCCTGTTATGGGGCTTTCAACTGCTGTTGTCAGCTTCCTGCCCTGCAGATTCCTTCCAATAGGATCTAGACCCACCTCCTAGAGCTGAAGCTGTTGTCACACAATGCACTTTACTCCAAGCATTGATGTAGTCCCTTCTTGAATCTCCCACAATGATAGATGAGACATGGTTTGAACACTCAATAAAATATCCTTAGGAGCAAATGACAGAGCTCGCAATCAAAATTAACTTAAGCCAAAAAGAATTTTTTTTTTTTTTGTCTCATATAGCTGAAAAAGTACAGGTCTATTCTTACTTGGAGCATGGCTGGAATCAGAGGCTCAGAGAATGCCCTCAGGATTTAAACCCCCTGTCTTGGCTATGCTTTCCTCTGCCTACTTCATTTTCTCAGTGGTGGACCTGGCAGCTCTAGGCTTATCATCCCAATGGTAAGAGGATGACTCTTCTCCCAAAAGTCCTAACAAATCCTAAAGCTGGCTCCAATTGGCCCCGCTGGAGTCTATACTCAATTATGAACCAATCGCTACAGTCAGGGATGTGTGCAGTACTCTCATTGGCCAGGTCTGCGTCACATGCACACCTATGAAACCACGGGAAGGGGCTGGCCCTGTCTGACATGGATGCAGTCACCCAGAGGAACATGGAAGGTGCCCTTACCAGAAAGGGGTAAACTGAATATTAAGGGAAGCAAAAATGACAAATGTCCACTACTCTTGGGAATAATAGAGAAGAACTACAATACAGAAATCCTTTAAAACTGAATCTAGATATGACTGTTTTCAGAATTTATAAGGCATAGGCCAGTCAGCCTGGTCCACCTCCCCCTTGTAGCCTAGAGAAAGGGCAGTTTCTCCAGACCCTCGTCCAGGCAAAGGGCCTCCTACCAGCACTCGCTCCCTGTCCCCGGGTTATTAGTCTTCCCAGCATCTTTGATGGTGGGAATATCCACTCCCTTTAGGAAAAACTCAATTCCTGCCAACCATGTGGTCTGGCCATCGTATTCCAGTAAGACATTTATATCAAAACACAGTAGTTTGACAAATATTAGTTTTCCAAACAACTGGCTTATTCATTCTGGAATAGCATCATGAACAAGGCACCAGCATTTCAGCCATTTGGGGTTTACCCTGGGCAAGCCCAGTTCCTTTTCTGTAGATGAGTGGTTCTCAACCTTCTTAGTGCTGCGACCCTTTAATACAGTTCCTACTGGTCACAACCCACAGGTTGAGAATCGCTGCGGTAGACGAAGATTAGGCCAATTATAGCTTTCCTGTAGTCCCAGAGATCTCCCCAACTCTCTTGTTACTGGGTACTTACTAAAGAAGCAGCCATATCACCTTAAGATCAAGCAATAACATACTGACCTGGAATTGTCCAGATGTAGTATTCGGAGGGATAATTCAATTATCCCTTCAATGCAATTAGCATTGAAGACCTCCAAAAACAGTTGATATCAATTTTTTTGTTTGTTTGTTTGAGACAGAGTCTCAAGCTGTCACCCTGGGTAGAGTGCCGTGGTGTCACAGCTCACAGCAACCTCAAACTCTTGGGCTTAAGCGATTCTCTTGCCTCAGCCTCCTGAGTAGCTGGGATTACGGGTGCCCACCACAATGCCCGGCTATTTTTTTGTTGCAGTTGTCATTGTTGTTTAGCAGGCCTGGGCCAGGCTCAAACCTGCCAACCTCAGTGTATATGACTGTTCCCTAACCACTGAGCTGCAGGCACCAAGCCTGATGTCAATTTTTTAAATTACAATAAAATTATTTCAGGAGGGGTTGTTACTGCTCTGATAGAGAGTGATGCAAGAGTGAAAACAGAAAACCCCCATCTGGGAGAATGGTCTCTCACTCAGCCAGAGCAAAGGAAGAGGAGGAGGAGGAAGAGGCTCTCCCCGGATGGACAAGAGAAAGATGGAGCACAGCAGCTGCTCAGTTGCTCCTTGAAGGATCCTGACAGCCCAAAGGCAGCTGTTGTCAGCCCCCAGGAGGCCTGCAGACCAGAGTCCAGAATAGAAACTGGGCAGTGTGGGGCAGTCCAATCTCACTGAGAGTTTTAACCCTAAGGTTGCAGAATCCAGTACCTTCCCCCAATGCTCACTGCTATCCATCCACACCACAACCAATGTAGAAGGAAATGATCACAAATGTCTCTTGCAGCTTTACACTGACATTTGGGTGCTTCCAAGTCAGGTGTTAATGTCTTGAAGTGGAGACTGCCAAAAACTTATTTCTGAAATTATTTCCTAGATTCTTTCAATGAAATACATCAGTATAGGCATACAAACATTTTTATACTTTTTATACTAGACTTTCACTCAAGGCAAAGATAAAGGCATGTATAAAGAAAGATAAAAAGAAGTGTTCCAAGTGATAAAAAAAAAAAATAGAAGTCATTCTTAAGTGTATCTTGGTTTTGATTTTAATAGTTCAGCCATGACTCTCCAACTTTGTATATATACTTAAAACAGAGCTAACCTCAAAAATACCAGACACACTTCACAGTCAAGGATCTTCCCACCCAAAGCACCTCCAATCAATGCTCATTCTTTTGTTCCATCCCCTTTATGAAGGTTTAGGTTTGCAGAAAATAGCTGGCGAGTCCTCAGCGCTCTGCTTTATAATTTGGATTTTAAACACCAAGTACACTCCCGCTCTGGGTTGTGGGTGCAGTATAAACAGCTCCCAATGGGAATTATGACACTTCTCTTTTATAGTGTATGATACCAGCTAATTAATAAACTGCTTTTAATAAATGTATTATAAAGCTAATAGAGCACTAATATTTAGTAATTACTAACTTAAGCAAAGTCAAACCTATTTCACAGTAAGGGAGAAGATATGCACGAACAAGCCGCCATTGTCATTAACTTCTGACACACGATGCTCAGTGTAACCCTGGTTTTCCCCACTCTACTTTATAGGGAAACTTTGAACTCTTCCCTTCATAAACAACACTTCATAATTTGAAAGCATCCAGGTTTTCATAACAAGCTCATTCCTTAAAATTAAACTGCAGTTTTTGCTTTTCTTAAAGTCAAAAGCTTTCAAAACTCTCTTGCAGATAAAAAACAAAAAAACAAACAAACAAAAAAAAAACTCTCTCACAGAGAGAAAGCATTTTTTTGTCTCTTGGCTCCTCCCTTGAGCTGTGTTGGTCTCTGCTCCTCAGTCCCTTCTGTATTTTGTGCCTGTGGAATACATTATTTTCTGCTGGCAGAATTATTTCCAACCCTGACCCCACCCACACCTCAGTTTCATGTGTGTCTGTAGCTCAATGACCTGGGGACCCCTAGCATTCTCCATAAATAAGGCCGTGTATGGCCCTATTTTTAAGAGGACTACTGAGATCTGATTAAATCAGTCAGGGATTGAAGGTGCGCTTCTCACCAGAACCATTGTCAGTCATTGTTTAGATATTTAAATTTCACAAGCAGAATCAATGGCCTGCTGAAGGCTTTGTTGCTCATGCTTACTTGGAAGAGTGGGGCCATCTGTCGCCTCACCAACATTTTCAGGCATTTCCGATTACGGGGTTGAGGGATCTCTTTCTTTGTCGGTGGTTTCAAGATGAAGTCCTACGACCGGGCTTCATGATTGAACCAGAGACTGATTTGAGACTGATTATGTCCCCAGATGGGGCCGTGGCTGATGACACTACATGTCACAGCAATTAGAAGAAATTGGAAGATCATCTAGTGTCAAACCTGTCTAGAGAGCAAGAGATGCAGAATCCCTGAGCTCGGATTCAGCAGCAGAAGAGAAATCCAGATCTCTGTTCTAGAGATAGAATTTATTTTTGCTAAGGGGTCATCTTCACAGCAGCCCCCTCTTAGCTATGACAAGAGGACATACCTCTGCCAATGTACTAGTCACAGAAATGCACAGATATTCCCTGATTCCAACCTGAGTTATTAAACCAAGCATGAGGCTTATACACTTTGCTTCTTTCACCCCCAAGATGACCAGCTGTCTCACTCCTAAGCCCAAATCTACTGGATTCTATGTCTAGGACTAACTTCTCCCACCTGGGAATTATCTGATTTACTTTCATCAAGGCCACTGTTCTGGACCAAAATGTCAGGTGTCCCTAACTTAGGGGTTTAGCCTTTAGCCAAAAACATTTGAGGAAATAATACTCTGGGGTTTGTCCATTTCTCTAGTGGCCAAAAAGACAAAACTAGAATCCGAGTTTATAGTGACAGATTCAAACTTCCAGGCCAAGTTCTTGGAACACCTGTCCTATCAACTCTACCAGGTCTGTCCTAGGAAATCCCAATCCCACCATCACACCAATCTCAGGAATATTTGCAGGGAAAAAACATCCCTTTGAGTCTATTAAACTTTTCCCTCCTAGCAGTACACAAAGGAATCTAAGGGATTCTGGTGGGAAAACATCCCAAATCCTGCTCCTTTATGCTTCCTCAGGTGGCTTGAGGGCACGTTTGCTAATTGAGGACCAGCTCCCATAATTCCCCCAAGGCGCACCTGCAAACTACCTATTCTAGCCACCCTGCCTTCTAAGTGGGTCTGGAACCTTTGCGCACCTTTTATAATGCTAACCTGTTTGGCACTACTCAGAAATGCTAACTTATCCTAAGGATAACTAATCCTAAAGGATTAAACCACACTGCATGATCTTCCTGACAACAAACCACACTTCAATTAGTAATTTAAGAAAAAAGGATTTTAGACGAATGGACTAAGGCCACCCTGGTGACTTATGAAACTACCTGCCCGGGTGGAGACTCCTTCATTTATTCCTTATAAGAGAAACAATAAAGAGAGAAAATCATCCAATTTAATGATAATTCCAATCACATTAACCTTATGATATTTTTATGTTTGTGATATGGTTCTGTATTAAAAACATTTCACCTCATCCAAATGAGACTTTTCATTTATCAAGGGATGTTATACCCTTGATATTTTATTTGGGCCTCTTGGTTTAGTTAACTCCCAGCCACCTTTTATTACTACCTCCAAAAAAAAAAAAAAAAGTTTCTCATTATGATTGGAAACATTAATTCTGATTTTAGAGGTTTTAGATCATTTCTTCTAGGTGTTAATCAGTCCTGGCCATATGGTGAGAGTTTGGCAATTCATTATTACTTTATAATGAATGCCTTTAATTACCTTTTCAATAGTAATAGTAGTCCTTCTGTTTATTTAAAGTACCCACGAGCTGCTGGCAACATGGTCTGAATTACAGGGAAGACAAGCACCAGCTGACTTTCTGTAAACTGGCATTAGGATTCTAATCTGCACAGACAGGAGCAGGTGGGGATAATGAGCTCGGGGAGGGGCTGCTCATTACACTGGCCCTGCCGGCCCCCCTTTCACCTCCAGTTTGCTCCAGGCATTTTACACTTTGCTGAGGCCTTACTCGTAGTCATGCCAACCTGGTGGTCAGGAGCAAGGCGCCCATCCTATTTCTGAAGCTGCCTCTGGAGATACATATAACTTCATTTTATATGTTGGTGGTGAATTGTTGCTCTCCTTGACAGCATCTTGGAAAGGTAATTACTTTCCTAAAATGCAAGTGGGAGTTTATGGCCTCAGTGAGAAAGAGTGTCTCTGGGAATTTCCAGGCCCCAAAAGTGAATGTGAAGTCCTCCTGCCCAGCGGGGAAAGTCACAGAAGTGATCTTGGCCTGGGTGGAAGGGCAGTCACTGTTTGCGTCTATTCCAGGGGTGGTCGGGGTCGATTCAACCTGTCATATGTCACAGGAAGACACATGGTAAGCTAACGAGTCTAAGATGGTGCAACTGCTGTTTTTAGCCAATCAGTATCTCTTGACAATCTGTTTGTTTATTCGTTCAACATATGTTTTTGACTATGTGTATGTCAGGGCGCTGGCCTTAAGGACATTTAAGAAAAGAGAGAGAGACAGATTCATCGCTGCCTAGTCTGAAATCTGCATGGGGAGAAGAGTCCTTGCAAAGCTGCCTACTCAGTGTTCTTGTGTTTGACCTGAGTCATGTTGGCCTGAGCTTTTCCAGCATGAAAATTGTACAGTTTTGCCCACTGTGGTAGAAGAAACAGTCTTTTTCTGTGTTCCTTGACTCCCAAAGTAGATCTTGCCCTGGAGATAACGCCATAGAAAGCCTGTGTCTTTGTTGCTCTATGACATGGGGCCTACATCTGTCCCCCATCTCTTTGCCTGGATTCCTCTTCTCTGTTTTTAAAGACCTAGATCTTTAACTCTTTGCCTGCCTTTGATCTTTGATACCCTCCCATCCCCACACTTTACCTTGCCTGAATGCTCTGACCTCACCCTCCTGCTGGGGGTGTAGTTTGAGCTGAAGTACCAGCTCCCAGATGTGAGGGTGTGGGCAAATGGAAGGCACCAGGAACTTTAAAAACAGAGAAGGGGAATCCAGGGAAAAGAAAGGAAAGGAAAATAGAGGAGAGGAGGGGAGGGGAAGGGAGAGGAGGAAGGAAGGAAGGAAGGAAAGAAGGAAGGAAGGAAGGAAGGAAGAAGGAGGAAGGAAGGAAGGAAGGAGGAAGGAAGGAGGAAGGAAGGAAGGAAGGAAGGAGGAGGAAGGAAGGAAGGAAGGAAGGAGGAAGGAAGGAAAAAGGAAGGAAGGAAGGAAGGAAGGAAGGAAGGAAAGAGGAAGGAAGGAAGGAAGGAAGGAAGGAAAGAGGAAGGAAGGAAGGAGGAAGGAAGGAAGGAGGAAGGAAGGAAGAAGGAAGGAAGGAAGGAAGGAAGGAAGGAAGGAAGGAAGGAGGAAGGAAGGAAGGAAGGAAGGAAGGAGGAAGGAAGGAAGGAAGGAAGGAAGGGAGCCTGAGGCAAGAGGGTCACTTGAGCCCAAGAGTTGGAGGTTGCTGTTGATTGTGGCAGAGTGCCCAGAACTAACACATGCCCCAGCCTCGGGGTGTCTTGTGGCCAGTCACTCAAGGGCAGATGGGACTTTACGACCTAACCCTGGGAACAGCTGCATGAACTGTGGGGTCAGCAAGAGGTGATGTCCGCCTGTCGGTCAGGGCTCACTGCAGGCCAAGTCAGGGCAAGCCTGCTTGGCATTAAAGACTACAAAGAAAAAACTTACCTCCTATGCCAGGGGCATTTTGATGTGAACTGATGAAATTGATCTTTGAATAAGGAATATGAATAATAATTAATGATGTACTATCTATGTGCTTAAAAGAAGATGAGAAAAGATTATCACTGCCCAATCCCACCTCTTAAAGGAAGCCTCCCAAATGGACGGGAGGAACATAGAGTGGATATGATTTAATCTAATCAGATCACTGAATAGAGGCCAAAGTCTTAGCAGTGGTTGTCTATGAATGGCACTATGGGTTGAACATTATTTTTCCAAAATTCAGAATGTTCTGGATTTCTTTAAACAGAGATCATATATTGCTTTTATAATAAAAAATTTTAAGTTATTTTTAATTTAAAATGTTAATTTAAACTCAAAGCCCTTTTCCTCTGATCCAGCATCTACTGCGTTTGAGGAAGGCTGAGCATGAAGCCAGGGTCAAGGGAAAGAGCCAGTTTGGAAAGGAACATGAAATGGAAACTCCCAGCCGGGACTGATCGGAAAGGGCCAGAGCCCAGAGAGACACCTGCTGGCGATGAAGTAGGAGGGAAGACGGTGCCGATTTACCAGGAAGGGTGACTGAGAGGGCACACAAGTACAAAGCAGTACAGTTATCGTTTGATTTGCTTGGGAGAAGGAGGGTGTAGGGAGACATACGCCAAGCAAATGTTTAGAAAAAATGAGATGAAATTGGATGTGACAGAGATATCCTTAGAGAGTAAGGTTTGGCACATGACTACTGTAGATCATTTGGCTTCTGTTCAAAAGGATGATATCTATGTTAATGTCACATCCAGCTGACACTCACGGCCACTCCCCAAGAAGCCCAAAGTCCCAGCACACAACAGTGAGCACCCAGTGTTCACTTAATAGTTTCTAAACCTTCACCAGGTCACTTGGTTTGCTTTTGTTTAACCTGTGGTATTTTGATGACCTTGTTCTTAAAGCTGATTAGATTTCATGTTATGAAAGGATGCTTTGACTTACCCAGGTCATAACTATTAAATTTATCACATTAACCAATGTTTAATCATTGTCACAGATTACTGAGAATACTGGCAAGAAAATTTGTAACTAAAAATTACAATAAGTCATGGGCAATTTAAAATTTTTTTCCAGGCTGGGCGCATTGGCTCACACCTACAATTCTAGCATTCTGAGAGGCCGAGGCTGGTGGTATTGCTTGAGCTCACAGGTTTGAAACAAGCCTGAGCAAAAAAACAAGACCCTGTTTGGCTCAGCACCTGTAGCACAGTGATTACAGTGCTAGCCACATACACGGAGGTTGGCGGGTTCAAACATGGCCTGGGCCAGCTGAACAACAATGACAATTGCAACAAAAAAATAGCCGGGTGTTGTTGCAGGCACCTGTAGTCCCAGCTACTTGGGAGGCTGAGGCAAGAGCATCACTTAAGCTAAGAGTTAGAGATTGCTGTGAGCTATGATGTGACAGCACTCTACTGAGGGTGATATAATGAGACTCTATCAAAAGAAAGAAAGAGAGAGAAAAGGAAGGAAGGAGGGAGGAAGGAAGAAAAGAAGGGAAGGAAGGAAGGAAGGAAGGAAGGAAGGAAGGAAGGAAGGAAGGAAGGACGGAAGGAAGGAAGGAAAGAAAGGCAGGCCTGAGGCAAGAGGATCACTTGAGCCCAAAAGTTGGAGGTTGCTGTTGAGCTATGACGCCACGGCACTCTACCCTGGGCAATAGCTTGAGACTCTGTCTCAGAAAAAAAAATACATTTTTTCAAATAGTTTTTTTTGTTTGTTTTTTGGAGACAAGCATTTTACTCTGTCACCCAGGCTAGAGTGCAGTGGTGTCAGCCTAGCTCACAGCAACCTTAGACTCCTGGGCTAAAGCAATCCTCCTGCCTCAGCCTCCCAAGTAAGTGGGACTACAGGCCCCTGCCACCACACTTGACTAATTTTTTCTATTTTTAGTAGAAGTGGCTCAAATTCCTGAGCTCAAGTGATCCTCCCACCTCAGCCTCCCAGACTGCTAGCATTACAGGCATGAGCCACCACATCCAGCCCAAATAGATTTTAGATTAACATTAAACATTTCAGAGTTATAATCCCTATTCTGCAGTTGATATATTTGAGTTTAAAAAAAGAAATAACTATCTTCACAGAAATGTGTATTTTTTAAATACATTTTTAATTAATCAACTTTATTTATTTATTTTTTATTTTTGCAGTTTCTGTCCGGGGCTGGGTTTGAACCCACCACCTCTGGCATATGGGGCCGGCACCCTACTCCTTTGAGCCACAGGCACCACCCTTAATCAACTTTATTTTTTAGAGCTATTTTAGGTTCACAGTAAAATGAAACAGAGGTTTCCATATACCTCCTGCCCCCGCAAACACACAACCTCCCCCACTGTCAACATCCTGCACCAGAGTGGTGCATTTATTACAAGTGATGAACCAACACTGACACATCGTGATCACCCAAAGTCCAAGAGTTCACTTTTAGTGTTGTACACTATGTAGGTTTGAACAAATGCAAAATGTCATGTGTCCACCATGACAGTATCATACAGAGTAGTTTCACTGTGCTAAAAATCTCCACCACTATCCCCCCATCCTCCCACCCCCAGCAAGCAATGTCCTTTTTACTATCTCCCTACCTTTGCCTTTTCTAGAATGCCAAATAGTTGGGATTATACAATACGTAGCCTCTTCAGATTGGCTTCTTTCGCTTGGTAACATGCACTGCAGTTTCCTCTATGTCTTGACAGCTCATTTCTTTTGCACATTGGGTGCAAGCACCCCAAAATCTCGGGTGCTTCCAAGCTTGGGCAATTCTGAATAAAACAGCTGTAAACATCTGTGTGGATGTTTTTGCAAGGAACCTAAGTTTTCAGCTCGTTTGGATAAATAACCAAGGAGCCTGTCTGCTGGACCATATGCTAATATAATATGCATATCGTACAGAAAGTATTTAGCCAAAAGTTAGACTTGAAATATGTTTGAAATGTCCCTGAATTATTTTAGACAAAAAGCATAAAGTAACACAAGAATCTTCCTGCCATTACTCAACACTTTCACCCAGTGCTCACCCGTCTTTCCTCCTCCCTGAGAACTAACCATCTCCCTAAGTTTGTTAGAATCCTTCCTTCCCTTGCATTTCTTAGGCAGTAAAAGCAGATGTATGTATGTATTCCTAAATAACACAGTATATTTTTGCACGTTTGTAATGTTATGTAAGTGGTATTATACACGTGTTCTTTTACCTACCTGCTCACTTCCTACCGCCCCACCACCCCACCACCATTAGGTGCGCAGCCATATTGAAACAAGTGGTTCTGATTCACCCATTTTCTTTGCTCTGCTGTGCTCCTTTCTCTAAACATACCACAACCTGGTCTTTATTCTCTTGTTGATCAACATCTAGGTTGCTCCCAGATTTTTGCTACAAGCAGATTGCAAACAGTGCTGCCAGAAACAACTGGTACATCACTCCTTGGGCACACAAGCAAAACTTTCTGTGGGACTCTCCTCAAAGTATAGGCAGAACTGTTCGTTTCTGGAAAATCAACCCCTGCTTCCTTCATCAAGAACATCTAACTGTAAAACAAACATCAGCCAAGCTAAATACTGTGTTTCATGAGAAAGTTGCTTTATGACACTCTGGTACAAACTCTTTTTATTATAAAACTCTGAATATGTGTGTATATAGAGAGAATATATCTAGGAATGGAATTATTGGGCCAGGTGGTAAATGGTGCACTTTCTAAATAATGGAAAACTGTTTCCTGAGCTTAACACCTAATATCTGAGTATAAATTTCTATAAATCTAAAATCCTAAAATATGGATCTCCCTCAAACGTTGCAGGGTCTGGGGCAAGAACACATAATGGAAACTCCATATGATACGACTAGATATTTAAAGTTCTAAATCATGTTAATAAATAAACTGCTAAATATGTCCTGTCTTCCTATCTTGACAAATATACCTTCATAACAACTTTGAGAGTCAGGTTCAAATTTAGAATTATCCGATTTCTAAAAGCCCACCCTACAGCGTGGGTGGTTGTGGAGAGCAGGCCCCTGCTCCAGGATCTGCAGCACAGCTCCTGTCCACCCATCCCCAGCTCTGTCCTGCCCCTCAGGGCCTAATACGTGTGTGCAGACACATAGCCTGCACATCCAAACTCCATCTACACTCCCATAAACAGGCCCCTGGCCACTTTGCAAGGATGAGCTGGGTGTAGGAAGAGGTTCCCCACAAGCTTTGGGAGTGAATTCAGAGCTGCTTTGATAAGGATTCCACCAGCCTCTGCCCCATGGTCCAGTAGGCACATCCTCTTGTCTCTGGGCACATGTGGCCATTTGGGGAAGGGTAGAATAAGAGCAGGGTCAGAACTGAACCTTCTAAAACAGGCCCACAGCAGGAACCCCTCTTGCCAAGATACAAGGACAATACTGGGAATTTGTTCCTTTCAATAAAGTTTTCCAAATGTTTGTGTTTTGCTGTTCACGGTACTCATTTAGTTAAAATCTGTATGTACCTGTATTCATTTTCCCTTTTTAATTCTTTACTTTGTCTATGTTCACTTTGCTTTGTGTTTTCTTGCAAGAGTTCTATCTTATTAATCTTTCAAAGGACCAGCTTTTGATTTGGTTAAATTTTTTTTTTTTTTTTTTTTTTGAGACAGAGTCTCAAGCTGTTGCCCTGTGTAGAGTACTGTGGCATCACAGCTCATAGCAACCTCCAACTCAAGCTCAAGCAATCCTTTTGCCTCAGTTTTTCTATTTTTAATAGAAAACTTTTGCTCACTTTTGCTCAAGCTGGTCTTGAACTCATGACCTCAAGCAATCCACCTGCCTTGGCCTCCCAAAGTGCTAGGATTACAGGTGTGAGCCATGGCGCCAGCCGGTTAATTTTTGTTATTTGCTGCTTTTTCCATGTTATATGACTTCTTCAAGATCACATTTTGAGTTCATTTGATTTAACCTTTCTTGTTGCCTGATAAATTTATCTTCAGCTAAAAATCTTCCTCTAAATACAGTTTGGCAGTTTCCCACCACTTTTAACCAGTAGTGTTTTCATTATTGCCTAATTCTACATATTTCTTATTTTTTAGGATTTTTAAATCCATGAGTTTTCTTTTTGTTTTTTTTCGAGACAGAGTCTCAGTTTGTCACACTTGGAAGAGTGCCGTGATGTCACAGCTCACAGCAACTTCAAACGCTTGGGCTCAAGCAATCCTCTTGCCTCAGCCTCCCAAGTAGCTGGGACTACAGGCACCTGCCACAACACCCAGCTACTTTTAGAGATGGGGTCTCGCTCTAGCTCAGTCTGGTCTCCAACTTGAGAGCTCAAGCAGTCCTCCTGCCTCAGCCTCCCAGAGTGCTGGGATTGCAGGCGTAAGCCACTGTGCCCAGCCTAAATCCAGGATTATTTAGTAGCATGTTATTTATTTTCCAAATAGGTAGGCCTTTTTAAGCAATCCATGTTATATTAGTTTTTAGTTTTATTGCAATATGGTTAGAGAACATATCATGTTTGATAGTGACCCTTTGAAATTTACTAAGACTTCCTTCATGTCTTTTTTTTTTTTTTGAGAAAGAGTCTCACTATGGCACCCTTGGTAGAGTGCTGTGCTGTCACAGCTCACAGCAACTTCCAACTCCTGGGTTTAGGTGATTCTCTTGCCTCAACCTCCTGAGTAGCTAGGACTACAGGCACCCGCCACAACACCCAACTATGGGTTTTGTTGTTACAGTTATCATTGTTGTTTAGCTGGCCCGGGCTGCATTCAAACCTGCCAGCCTGGGTGTATGTGGCCATCACCCTATCCACTTAGCTACAGGCGCCGCCACTTCCTTCATGTCTTGTCAAATAACCTAGACAACTTTGGAAAAATTTATCAAAAATGGCTAAAGACGCAGCAGGAAGTCTTATAAACACTAAAGAAATGTAATCAATTGTTTAAAAGTTCTCTCTCAAAAAATACCAGGTCATAATTCATTACTGCCTTTTGTCCAACTCCAAACCTAGATGGATTTATAGGTGAATTTTATAAAACTTCTAAGAAAATTTCATCTCACAAAAACTCTGGAGAGTAAAAGAAGAGAACGCTTAACTATTTATTCTTTGAACCCTGGCCTTGGATAATCCTGATCCAAAACCAAACCAGAAGTACAAGAAAATGAAAACTAAAGACCAGTGTCATTCTGGAATAGGTAAAATATCTAAGTAAAATATTAACAAAACAAGTCCAAATGTATTTTTATAAAAGGTAATACAGGCTTGGCACTCAGTGGTTAGGATGCCACCCACATACATCGGGGCTGGTGGGTTCAAGCCCAGCCCAGGCCTACTAAACAACAACAACTACAAACAAACAAACAAAAAAAATAGCCAGGCGTTGTGGCAGGCGCCTGTAGTCCCAGCTACTTGAGAGGCTGAGGCAAGAGAATTGCTTAAGCCCAAGAGTTTGAGGTTGCTGTGAGCTGTGATGTCATCGCACTCTACAGAGGGTGACATAGTGAGACTCTGTCTCAAAAAAAAAGTAATACAACATGACCAAGTTGAGTTTATCCCTAGAATGCTAGGGTCGTTTAGCATTAGCATTAGGAAACCTATTATTGAGCTCTCTTTTTTACTTTATTTGATTGAGATTAAAATCATATGATTTTTCCCAGTTGACACAGAAAATGCTTATAAAATTCAACATCCAACGTTTTTTTAAGGAGATGGGATATCCTAAGTTTTATTTACTTTATTATTTTAGAGACAGAGTCTTACTTTGTCGCCCTCGGTAGAGTGCTATAGCATCACAGCTCACAGCAACCTCCAGCTCTTGGGCTTAGGCAATTCTCTTGCCTCAGCTTCCCGAGTAGCTGGGACTACAGGTGCTCACCACAACACTCGACTATTTTTTTGTTGCAACTTGGCCGGGCTGGGTTTGAACCCGCCACCCTCTGTATGTGCGGCCAGCGCCCTACTCACTGAGCATAGGAGCCACCCACAGCCAGTGTTTTTTAACAATGGGAAAATAAGAAAACCTTCTTAATCTAATAAAGGTAACTCCAGCACATTAAAATGACAACTATATTTAATGGCAAAATGTTGAAGGCACCCCCTCTAAGATTGGTAATAAGTGAAGAAATCCTGCTATTAACGCTTTTATTCACAATTGTACTTAAAGGCCTGGCCAGTGAAGTGAGGCAAGAAAAAGAAACAAGAGTTATAGGAATTAGAAAGGAAAGAGAAAACTGTCCTTATCCACTGACTGCCTGAAAATTCCAAAAATAATCTATACTGCTGTATTAATTGTAACACTTAGCAAGGAAGCTGGATGCAAAACAAATATGCAAACTCAATTACATGTCTATACACAAGCTATAGTTAGAAAAGAAACTTTTTTTAAAGAGGCATCCCTTCCAGATTCCTGAAGAACAGCGCTTACTTCCCAAATCTGGAATTCCCCATATATTCTCCAGAAGGCAGAAAGATCAGCAAAAAAAGCAAATGAAATCACCCGAAAAGGCATGTGGACATCGTCACTAGAGAACATGACAAATGTCAATTTCTATGTAAAGGAAGGAGGAATAAGCTACAAAACCAGCAGCCGCAGCCCCCAAGCCCACCGGGAGTGGAGTCCGGTGAAAACAGCACAGAAACCAGGAGAGAGAAGCAAGATCCCCAGCGGGGCAGGACACAGGTAAAGCAGCACACTCAGAAAGCAGGGCTCTCGCCCTGGACAGAGGTACTGTCAGGAGAGCTCAGAGATAAGGCAGATCTGGTTGCTAACCCAAAGCAAGGCGGGTGGAAGTGTGCAGGATGGGGGCGGGGGGGCTCAGGACGTCCTGCTCCTGAGTGAGAAGGTGATTTGGAAGAGAGGGCATCTCTGGAAGAAGTGAATGAAGGAAACAAGGAGTGGAAACGAAAGATCCCACAGAAACGAAGGAGTCGGAACAATACACTGACCCAGCACCAGAAAAGAGTCCTGTGTTAAAGAGCCTGCACTGCACTGTGCCGGCAGGAGAAGAGCATTCTCCACTACGAAACTAGTAAGTCACTCAAATCCCTCAGCTCCTCTGTAGACTCCTGTGCTGGTGCTGATCAAGAAAAATCCAAGACACTTTAAAATGAACCGTAAAAAGTGGGCAGCCTCTATACAGCACCACTACAAAGAAGAAAACAGTAAGTATCTAAATTTTTCCACCAATGAAAATATTCCCAAGAAAACAGAGCAGCCGAGCACAGTGGCTCACAAGGGTAATGCTGACCTCTGGGGGGCTACGGAGAGAGACTCCCTTGAGATCAGTTCAAGATCAGCCTGAGCAAGAGTGAGACCCCCGTCTCTAAAGAAGAAGAAGGAAGAAGGAGAAGAAAGAAAAGAAAGAAGGAAAGGAAAGAAAGAAAAACTAGCCACTCATGGTGGGCACCTCTAGTCTGAGCAACTTGGGAGGCTGAGGCAGGAGGATCGCTTGAGCTCAAGAGTTTGAGGTTGCTGTGAGGTATGTTGACACCAAGGCACAGAGTGACATTCTGTCTTATTGAAAGAGAGAGCGAGAAAGAGAAAACTAGAGCAGAGAAAAACTGTAGCATGAATTCTTCTGCATGAATTAAATGTAATTAAACTAGCAGCAATGTATACTAAAAAAAATGTTTTAAACCTACCATGAATATGAAACTCCTAATAGAAAAAGACGAAAAGGAGATGTGAGACAATTTATTTAGCTCAGAAAGGAAAGTGAAAGAAAAGACAAAATCACCTCAGAAATTAAGACTGTATTACAAGGTGTGTAGAGAACATCAGAATGAAAATATCCCGGTGAATGAGGAACAGTGACCTACTCTGGCGGTCCCGATGACCAAACCGTCCCTCGACCCTCAGCTGGGTGGTGCTGGGGCAGCCACACCTGCATTTTACTTTGCTATCTGGGTCTGGCCTTTGACAATCAGGGGTGCAAAGGGGAACCCTCAAGGCTGGTGGGGGTGGAAAGGACTCGCTTCCTCCTGTCTGCTCACTGTCCCCATGTGTCATGCTCGCAGGGCCTTTGCACAGAGGCGCTTGCAGAGCTGACTTCATCCCACCCACCTCCTGTACACCAGAAGCAGTGGAGCGGTGCCGCCACCGCGGAGTCTCAGCTCCATGGGGCCACATCCCTAATTTTCTACACATTTCCCCTTCTTGTTTCTTCAGCTCTCGGAGTGGAAGCGACAGTTGCCACCTCCATGATACCTTTGACTTCTCTCTGTATTCTTTTATAACCTTTTAATGAACACATTCTTTTGCCTAGTGAACATATTTTTTAGTTAAAATTTTCCTGTTTAAATAGCTTGTGTGAACTCTGCCTCTTGGACTACACTGGCAAACTTAAGTGGAAAAGGTATATTGAAATGATAACTGGGCAGGTCATGGGCTGAGCAGGATGACCTGAGAACCAGGTTTAAAAAACAGGCACCCAGCTCCATTCACCCAGCAGGAGTCATCTGGGCCAGACAGGCTGGGTCTTCATCACCACATCTACCCTCACCACCACAAATCCCAAGGTACTGAAGATATGAACAGGTAAGTGAGGCTTACTCTGCAGACAGGCAGCGTCAGGACAGCAAGGACTCCCAAAGCCAAGTTTTCAGTCAGTTTCACTCTCCTTAGGTTCATTCCTCCAAAAATTATTTATTAAGCACCTTCTACGTGCTAGCTAGGCATTAGAAGAAAACAAAAATAAATGGCACGGATCTGATTTCAAGAAACTTAACACCTAGACCAGTGTTTCTCAACATTAGATTTTATAAACAAACAAAAAATCAGATACTACTGTTACAAATACCCTACCCCCTAAGATTCCTGTCCTTCCAGTGGGTATGAAGCCTTACAATATATGCTTTCTAACAAGCCTCCCAGGTTATTCTGAATTTGGCAGCCCACAAACCACTTTGAGAAACTCTGATATTACAAAAATAAATGTATGTAGCAGACAGACAAAATCATGTGTAGGGGAAGAAAAATTATGCTTTCCTCATCACTTATAGGTTCTTAGTCGGACCCCTGTAGTAAAAGGCAGACTAGAGACGCCCAGGGATGAGTAGTTCTCAGAGAACTGGCTTTGAGTTCCAGCCCATGCCTCGTCTTCAACAAAGGATAGTAAAGTTCTGAGAGAAGTAATGAGATGAAAATGGAAAGGACCTGGAGCGGGGAGAACTGTAGAGGTGGAACTTGAGGGACAGCAAATGACCCACGGGTGAAGGCTGGTCGGTAAACACGCTCACTAGCGTTAACATTTCCAGGCAGATCAGGCCTCTGTGTTTTCTGCCAGTGACCTTTGTTCTTCCTGGCAGGGGAGAGGGCAGGACAACTTTGGTCTTTGTAGGAAGAGAAGGCAGAGAGCTTTCTACATCTGTTGCTTCTTGACCTCAGCTCAACAATCTTTCATATTTAGGGTGGCATATTCCAGACTCCCGCATGTGTTGAGGTACAATGGTCAGTTTCTCCAGAATGTTACTTATTGATCAAAAGAGATTAAGGAAGGGTGATTTAGAAGATCAGTTTTATGAAACTACAGGACATCAGAAAAGGAACAAATTCTTCCTGCTTGATTTTGGGTCGTAGATGCTCATTGTTGCCTTTTGATAAATTTAACTAGCTTTAACCAGAACATTCTGCTTCGTTTAGTTTCTAAATCATTATTTTGACCAACCTAAAAAAGAAAAAAAAAAGTCTCATAGGACATTTACACTTAGGAACCATCAAACTATTTTTGCCTGTCACCAGATAAAGGTATATTGGGTTTGAATACGTCTCTTTAATTGCACCCTGGTGAGCCTGACTCTTCTTTTTTTTTCTTTTTTGAGACAGAGTCTCACTTTATTGCCCTGGATAGAGTATGGTGGTGTCACAGCTCACAGAAACGTCCAGCTCCTGGGCTTAGGCAAGATTTTCTTGCCTCAGCCTCCCAAGCAGCTGGGACTACAGGTGCCTGCCACAACACCTGGCTATTTTTTGTTGCAGTTTGGCCAGGGCCG
The DNA here is from genome assembly GCA_963574355.1 of Loris lydekkerianus. Taxonomy (NCBI): domain Eukaryota; kingdom Metazoa; phylum Chordata; class Mammalia; order Primates; family Lorisidae; genus Loris; species Loris lydekkerianus. The sequence continues at coordinate 34,761 of CAUYPK010142842.1, forward strand.
GGTTCAAACCCGCCACCCTCGGTATATGGGGTCAGCGCCCTGCCCACTGAGCCACAGGCGCCGCCCGAGCCTGACTCTTCTTGCCTGGCTGTATCCTATACTCTTTCTTACTCTGACCACATTTTTCTTCCTCCTTTCCTCCTCCAAACCCCTTCATTCTCTCTTTCCTAATAAATTGTTGGTGATGATTCTTCAATTCTTCAGCCACAGGACCCAAACTGGCCTGCTTTTATTTCCATTGTATCATCTCTCAGCCTCTCCAACTCCCATCAGTTTTTGCCTGTTCCTACTGAAAGAGGCGGCGGGAGGAAAATAAGATTTTTCTTCCTGGAAAGACACAGACCTGGAAATTACTAATTATGTAACCAAAAATTCTGTTGATAACTAGCCCCCTCCCCTTGCTTACTGACGTGCCTCCAATAATCACTCTACACCAGTGGTTTTCAACCTTCCTAATGCCGCGGCCCTTTAACACAGTTCCTGTGGGTCGCGACCCTCAGGTTGAGAACCACTGCTCTACACAGACGGACTTTAATTTACTGTACAGCAGGTTTTCACTTCCCATCTAAACTGCAAGGAAAGGAAAAACAAATCTCACTGTGAATTTGGCTTGTCAATTTACTATATAAATAGTCCTGCTTCCTCCCTATTGTGAAGCATTAGGTCCCTTCGGTAAACATGGCTTTGCTTTGGTAAATATTGTTGCTGCTCTGACCCTGGGTTCATAGAATAAGGCACATTCTTACCTTGAAGGAGCAAAGGAGTGTTTGTGTGTATGGAATAGAAAACATCTTGAACACTGTAGAGACACTATTAAAAATAAACTCAGGTCCACATGAATAAGATTCTAGAATAAATACAGGGCAAACTCCCATCCTCCAGAGTGTTAGCTACTAGCAAAATTATATATAATATTTCAGGCTTGACAGGATCTCTCTAGTATCAGCCATTCTTAAATTCCTGGGTGCACAGCTAGTCTAAACATTCACAGGATTCTTCAATGATATTCTGGCTTTTACATCAGCAAAGTTGGAGCAGAAAACAATGGCAGGGCTTATGGGCCTGCTTTCAGAGATAGAGTATCAGATAACCCAACTCAAAGGTCTTTCCAAAAAGGAAATATACTTGGCTCGGCGCCAGTAGCACAAGTGGCTAAGGCGCCAGCCACATACAGCAGAAGCTGGCAGGTTCAAATCCAGCTGGGGCCCCCCAAACAACAATGACAACTACAACCAAAAAATAGCCAGGCGTTGTGGCTGGCGCCTGTAGTCCCAACTACTTGGGAGGCTGAGGGGAGAGAATCGCTTGGACAGAGATGTTTCCCTGACCATTATTCACTATACAGCCCCAGTGGCAAGATCCTGGAGTTCACGCCTGGAACACACTATGTGTAATTTGTAATATCTGGCTTACTTACTAAGATACTTAGTAAGACGTGCTGTGCTGTTCGGACATATACACTGGTTTTCGTTCATGGTTCCTGGCTCATTACCTCCCACAGTCCTTGTTCTAATGTTGGGGCACGTTAGACCTCAGGAGCAGCCTCAGACTCTCTCTCTAACCTTCTCCTGGGCTCCTTTCCCCATCCAAGGCAGAACTTCACTCTGATTGGGAGACAAAAGACCCACATTCCAAAGAGGAACCCGCCCCGTGCCCTGCAGGCAGGGATGAGCCACCCAAAGAGCAGAAAGACTGAAGGCCCTGCTGGGTTAGGTCCTGTGACTGACCATTCACATTTCCACACAGTTGTGAGTCATGCCTACATAATGGAGCCCCCATAACAGCCCAGAGGACGGGGCTGGAGAACTAGAGAGCTGGACACAGGGAGGCTGACAACAAAGTGAACAGTAACTCATCTCCGTGCCGGGGGGTGGCGCACCCCAACTCCACGGGGACAGAAGCTCCTGTGCTCAGGACCCTTCTAGACCCCACCCTATGTATTTCTTCATCTGACTGTTTATTTGTATCCTTTAAAATACACTTTCTAGTAAACCAGTAAATGCAAGGAAATGTTTCTCTGAGTTCCATGAGCCACTCTAGCGAATTAAACCTAAAGAGGTGGTCACAGGAACTCCAACTTGAGGTTAGTTGGTCAGAAGTTTTAGAGGCCCCAACTTGTGGCTGGTGCAAAGGAGGGACCAGTCTTCTTTTTAGAGAGTACTCTGTCACGCTGGGTAGAGTGCCGTAGCATCATAGCTCACAGCAACCTTGAACTCTTCGGCTCAAGCAATCCTCTTCCTTCAGCTTCCTGAGTAGCTGGGACTATGGGCGTGTACCACCATGCCCAGCTAATTTTTCCATTTTTAGTAGAGATGGGTTCTCGCTCTTGCTCAGGCTGGTCTTGAACTTGTGAGCTCAAGCAATCCACCCGCCTGAGCCTCCCAGAATGCTAGGATTATAGGCATGAGCTGCCTTCCCTGGCCTGAGGGGCCAGTCTCAAGGATTGAGCCCTCAGCTCATGGGACCTGACACTACCTATAAGTAATGTTGGAATTGAATTTGAGACACCATAGCCAGGTGCAGTGGCTCACGCCTGTAATCCTAGCACTCTGGGAGGCTGAGGCAAGTGGATTGCTTGAGCTCATGAGTTCAAGACCAGCCTGAGCAAAGCGAGACCCCATCTCTACTAAAAATAGAAAAACTGAGGCAAGAGGATAGCCTGAGCCCAAGAGTTGGAGTTCACTGTGAGCTATTATGCCACGGCAGTCTACCCAGGGCAACAGCTTGAGACTCTGTGTGGCATGTGGGGAAAATACCCACATCTGGTCACAGAAGTCTTCTCTGTTGACGTCATGGTGTGGAGTTCAGGAGAAAGCTCAGGTTCAATGTCTTCCCAAAGCCTGGGCCACGCAACTTAACCCATTGTGTGGGTCTGATTTTCCTCCACGAACCCTTGCTTTGTTACCAGGCTGGAGTACAGTGGCACAGCTGTGGCCTCCAGCAATCCTACTACCTCAGCCTCCTAAAAAGCTGGGACTAATTCTCTGCTTCTTTTTCTCCCCACACCCACCGTTCTCTCGCTCCCCGCCCCCCCCCCCCTTCTCTCTCTGGTTCTCATCTCTTCCCCGCACTCTCTTTCCTTTCTCGAATATAAAATAAACTTATACTTTTATGTTCCCAAAAAAGAAAATCAAAACGCTGGGACTACAGGCATAGGCCACCATACCTAGCTGATTTCTTGGTATTTTTAATTTTTATAGAGTTGGGGTTTGGTTGTGTTACCCACATTTGTTGAACTCCTGGCTTCAAGTGATCCTCCAGCCTTGGCCTCCTGAGTTGCTGGGGTCTCAGGCATGGGCCACCACACCCAGCTCAGTTAAACTTTTATGTTTTTATAATGTCCCGGTTCAAACAAATAAAAATTATGCATAGGTTAAAAGGTATGTCTGACAAGGCAATCTCTCCTATATTTACAACGAAGGTTGACTAATTTAGGAAGGTATTTTCTACTCCATTTTGCTTTGGACCTAAAGCTGCTATGAAAAATAAAGTCCATTTTTTAAAGGGGCAGAGTTATCTAGAACTGGGCTTTCTAAGATAAGTAAAATTTGAGAAGCCAGAGGTAAGGAGAAAAAAGTTTTTCCTGAATAAGGCCAGACGGAGACCCTTATCTCCTGGAATCGAGAGGGAGTAGCCAGAGGACAGCTGGGCTGGCAAGGGGCCAGATGAGGTTTTAAATGTAAAAAGGCCAAGCTCTGAGATGACCTTACCCACTCTGGTGTGCTCGATGGTCTGCCCTGGTGAGGCCAACCTACTGTCAGCAAGGGCCAGGGAGGAGTGAACAGAAAGGTTAGGACTGGCCAAGGCTGAAAGAGCTGTGCAGAGGCTTGATCCAGGGTCCACAGTGCCCAGCTCCATTCCGGGGAGAGTGTGACACTCTAGGAGGCTGAGGTGCTGCAGACTCTTTGAACGAGCAAAGATGGACCTGGAGACCCTACTGACATCTTGATTTCTGACCTCTGGCCTCTAGAACCAGATAGGGGACACGGGGTGGGGATCTGTCTGGGCAGAAGCACATCACTGGGATTGGCTGTGATTAAGTGTTGGGAAGCAGAGGAAAGGATCCCCAAACCTGGAAGTCTGGCAGTCCTGGCTTCATGCTGACAGGAAGTCTGGCAGCCTCCCTGAAGTGGTTCTCCTGTACCCTGGAGGGTGAGAGGCGCAGAGGTAGGGACCCATCGGGCCAGTCCTGCCATGATGGAGGGCCCAGGAGTGGTCTTAGGTTGGGGGTGTGGATTTTGATCAATTTCAAGTTTTAGAATAGATTAAAGCAAAACCAGAGGCAGGAAAAGACAGTTCTATAAATTAATTCATTGTCAAAAGAAAAGGATAATATGATAGCACCATTAACCAGGGTGGGGGCAGTTGCAAGTTGAGTTTAAGGACCTTGAAGATATTCCACAGCCATAATGTGGTAACTAACCAAATGTGGGGGAAGGGCAGAAGTGTCGGAGATTCCCAACTTCTGAAATTGTGAGAAGGTTGGTTCCCTTCCCAAAGAGACAAAAAAAGGAGAAGGGGGCTGGTTTTTAGAAGGAAGGAAACTAACCCCATTTTGAACCTGTTGATTAACAACATGCCTTGACCTACTGTTTTCTCCTGTTCAACTCGTATCACGTTGTATTTTATGATCTTCTGCGTTTTCATGAATAAGAATTTCCTGATATTTAACCTGGGGATTTCAGCTTTGCCCCCCAGTATTCTGCTCTTAAGCTATCATCACTATTAGCTTAGGTGGGCCTTTATTTACAGACCTTTGTATCGCAAATCTAAATGTGTCCTCAAGAGGTATTTTGCTCTCAAAGTAAAAATCATTTTGGTCATTCTACAGACATCTGCTGATCACCTGCTAAGTTTCAAGGTACTATCCAGGAGATGCAGAGTTCACACTTCTTTATAAAATGTGGTTGACCTCAAAGGGTTAAGCCAGTTGAGGTGTGCCGGGAGCCAATACTTAAGAGCAAGCTCACCTTGGAAACTTATCGCTTAAGTCAAGTGCTTGGAAGGTTACTGCCCTAGGTGAAACGAACATCCTGACCGTTGGATTACCACACCTGCTCCTGGAATTCCCCACCCTCTCATACCTCTGAGCACACCCCCCCC
>CAUYPK010142843.1:0-18484 GCA_963574355.1 Loris lydekkerianus
TGGAGCTGGAACATATTCTTCTTAGTAAAGTATTCCAAGAATGGAAGAAAAAGTATCCAATGTACTCACCCCTACTATGAAACTAATTTAGGGCTTTCACATGAATGCTGTAACCCATTTGCAACCTAGGAATAGGGGGAAAGGGGAAAGGGAGGGGAGGGAGGGGGGAAGTGGGTGGAAGGAGGGGGATTGGTGAGAATACACTTGTGGTGAATCTTACAATGTTATATGTGAAACTTAGTAAATGTGGAATGTAAATGTCTTAACACAATAACTGTGAAATTGCCAGGAAGGCTATGTTAACCAGTGTGATATAAACGTGTCAACTAATCCGTGAAACTAGTATATGATGCCCCTTGATTACACCAATGTACATAGCTATGATTTAATAAAAAAAAAAAAAAAAAAGAAACTGATAAAGACACTAACAAATGGAAGATCATACCATGCTCTTGGCTGGGAAAAATCAACATTGTCAAAATGTCTATTCTACTCAAAGAAATGCACAGATTCAATGCAATTCCCATTAATATAACAACATAATACTTTCAAGACTTCGAAAAAATAATTCTTTGTTTTGTATGGAACAAGAAAGAAACTCATATAGCTAAAGAAATTCTGATCAATGAAATCAAAGCCAAGGCATCAGCCTACCATAATTTAGGCTGTACTGCAAGGCCACAGTGATCAAAACAGCATGGTATTGGCACAAAAATAGAGACAAAGACATCTGGAAATGAATACAAAACCATGATATGAAACTAACATCTTTTAGCCACCTTATCTTTTATAAACCGTATGTTGGGGAAACATACATTGGGGGAAATAACATACACTGAGGGAAAGAATTCCTATTCAATAAAGGGTGCTGGGAGCACTGGATATCTAAATATAGAAGACTGAAAATGAACCTCCGCTATTCTCCACACACAAAAATTAATTCAAGGTGGATAAAAGATCTAAATTTAAGGTATGAAACAATAAAAATCCTCAAAGAAAGCATGGGAAAAACACGTGATGATATTGGCCTGGGGAAAGACTTTATCAAGAAGTCAGTGATAATCGCAACAACAAATATAAACCAATGAGACTTCATTAAACTGAAAAGCTTAATGAAGCTAAGGAGACAACAACCAAATCAAATAGACAAACCTACACAATGGAAAAGGATATTTTTATATTATCAATTATAAAAAACTTGATAACCAGGATGTACAGAGAACACAATTAATCAACATAAACGAGCCAACAATCCCCTACATCACTGGGCAGGATAAATGTATAAAACCTTCTCTAAAGAAGATAGAAGAATGGGTAACAAACTTATGAAAAAATGCTCATTATCCTTAATTGTCAGAGAAAAGCAAATCAAAACCACCCTGAGATATCACCTAACCCCAGTGAGAATGTGTCACAACACAAAATCTCAAAATTGCAGTTGCTGGCATGTATGTGGACAGAAGGTAACACTTCTACATGGCTGGTGGTACTGAAAAGTAATACAATCTTTTTTGGAAGGAAGTATGGAGACTCCTTAAGGGACTCAAATTAGACTTCCCATTTGATCTTGTAATCCCATTACTGGGTATTTGCCCAGAAGAAAAAAAAATTCTTATCATAAGATTGTTTCAGTAGACTTTTTATCCAAGGTCAATTTACAATCACCAAAATATGGAAATAGTTTAAGTGCCCACCAACTCAGGAATGCATCCACAAGCTGTGGTATATGTATACCATGGGCTACTATTCAGCCATTAAATAAAATGGAGACTTTACATCTTTTGTATTAAAATGGATGGAAGTGGAACACATTATTCTTAGTAAAGCTTCACAAGAATGGAGAAGCAAGAATCTGATGTACTCAATTCTGATATGAGGACTATTGATGACTTAGTACATAGTTCAGGGTGGGGGAAGGGGCTGCAAGGAGAGTGAAGGAAGAAAGGGGGTGAATGGTCATACCTCTGTGTCAAGAGGTGAGTGTGACACACCTCTTGGGGATGGATCACAATTACAAGAGGGACTTTACCTAACAAATGCGAACAGTGTAACCTGGTTTTTTGCACACTCAAGGAATCCCCAACAGCAAAAAAAAAAAAAAAAAAAAAAAAAAAGATTTTAGATGTCCTTACCACACACATGCACAAACACGCATACACTCACACAAATGTAACTATGGCAAGTGATGGATATGCTGCATTGCTTACTTGTAATAATCATTCCATAATGTAGTTGTACATCAAAACATCATGTGGTATACCTTAAATGTATATGATCAAAGAACAAAAGGTAGGAAAAAAACTAACAATAGACAAACACATGAGTTTCTTGTTCAATCTGCAAGAGGCACTACCTAAGGAAGCTCCTACTGGGTCATCTGCAGTCACCTCCACACACTGTGGGCCAATGGCTGTTGCTTGGGAGATGCAAGTTCTTCACTAGCTGATTCCGTGGAGAGTGGTATTTGAGCTACTGCCACTGGATGCTCCCATCATCCCACTGATGTATATTCACACATCACAAAATTTCACATTTTTCAAAATGAAAAATTATAGCCCATACAAGAATGGAATCAGCTAAATCTTATTTACGTAGAACAGTATTCTCAGTTTCTAGGCCACAAAAATCAGTACTGTTTATAAAAATATTTGATTTATGTATTTCTATATTGTACTTGTTTCCTAGACTGTGTATTCAAGTGAGCTCCTTAATACATATCAACAGGAAAGAAAAAACTGGTCATACTACAAGGTGCCCCAAAAGTCACTCCCAAGGTTTCCATACATGGGGTAAATAGGAATTGCAGCTAAATGTTCCTTTATTTACAAAATATTTATTACATCATTTTACAAAGAGATAGCCAACACATGCAGAATATTCTGCAAATATTTTGCAAAAATTTTTAATGAAGGGAGTGGCCCCTGTGGCTCAAGGAGTAGGTGGTGGCAGGTTCTAACCCTGGCCTGGCCAAACCCATATACCAAAGGTGGTGGGTTTGAGCCCTGCCCTGGTAAAAACTGCAAAACAATAATAACAACAACAACAAAAACACGATGTTTTTGAAATAAAAAAAAACAAGACTCAAATTATATTTAAAAAAATTAATGAATGTTTGTAAGTAAGTGTACATTTAGCTTCAATTTTCCATTTTTCCTTTGTATGGGAACTTTAAGGGCGGCTTTTGGAATACCCTGTATGTTTGTTCTATTAACACTATTTCTTCCAATTTTATTCCTTAATTAGTTATGAACTATTTTCTCCACCTTTATTTTTATAATTTGTTCTTTAAAACAGTAAAGCCTCTTTTTTTTTTTTTTTTTAAGAGACAGAGTCTCACTTTGTAGCCCTTGGTAGGGTGCTATGATATCACAGCTCACAGCAACCTCCAGCTCTTGGGTTTAGGCGATTCTCTTGCCTCAGCCTCCCGGGTAGCTGAGATTACAGTGCCCACTACAACGTCTGGCTATCTTTTTTGTTGGGTTTGGCCGGGCCAGGGTTCGAACCTGCCACCCTCGGTATATGGGTCCAGCACCCTATGCACTGAACCACAGGTACTGCCCCGTAAAGCCTCTTATCATACTTTTGTCAGTAAAACCCACCGTTAGATCGTGATATCTCACATAATAACATATTTTTGTCATTCACCCACAGCAAAGTGAATAATCTAATGTACTCTTTTCCTCTTCTGGTTTTCAGCATAACCCCCCCCCCTTTCCTCTAATGAGTGCCAGTCAACCTTGCACTCCCAGAATTTATTGCAACATCTAATTACTGCACACTTAAACAACATCATGCCCATAATACTTTCTTTTCCTTAATTAACTTACAAATGTAAGTGACAGTAAAAAGTTCCTATTTGATTTTTAAAATGATTGCTCACATAATTCAGTATGCATGAAACCAACATGTAGGAATAACTTCGTAAAATTATTTGTATGTCATGCTGAGCAACACGAAAAATTGAAGCAGTAACAATGAGGATGATATAAATTAATCAATGTCATGAAATGCAGTTTTTTTAACCTGGCCCACAGTTCTTTCTCTACAGCAGCTTATGATTCTGAAAAGAGCCTTTGACTTCCTACATTTTGTTCTGAATGTGCAAAACAATCTGCAGGTGCCCAGCAGGGTGTTTTACCTGCACGTGATTTCATGCAAGATATTTTAGATCCCTTGCTACAACAAGCTTTCTAATATTACAAAACATAACAGTAGTAAACCTGATGAGGGGTATCATTTCCTTTAAATCCTGACTATAATGATTCCAAGAAGAGATCTGCAGGTACAATGACCCATTGGAGTACTTAGACATTGGACAAAAACTTCTAAACCCCCCCAAACCACCAGCAATTTAAGAGTGCTCTTGCATCATCCATTGGCCCACTTCACTGTGGCACTACTCAAGGAAGCTCTCTCTAGCCTCTTGACCTGCCTCATTCTACCTCTTGAGCACCTGGTACTCTGGCTGAGGTGGAACTATCTGTGCTTATGGTCTCCTCTTGAAAGTTCTTATTATACTCCTATCAGCTCAAGAAGAGTTTTGACTTTTGGAGATTATCCATTAGTTTTTGTATTTGTGCCTGATAATGACATCATGTACAGGTTTCTACGTCCTCAGAAAAGGGTTAAACTTATTTTAAAGGTGAAGGTGGTATGCTTAACAAAATTTACCAAATATTGGGTGTTAAAGCAAATCATAACAAATTCCAAGAATGCTTTCAAGGAAGTTAAGTTCTTTCCACAAATATAAAAATGTAGAAATCAATTTTATTAAAATGAAGAATCTCTGTTTTGAATTTAAGTAGTATGTATATACATAATATAAATATATATGTATGTATATATAAATGCAATATATATTTTTGTATATTTTATTTATATATATAAATAAAACAACAAACCTACAAATAAATTAGGAACCCAAAGAAAACACATTGGGAATTAGAAAACATTAAGATGAATAGTAACATTCATATTGCTTGAGAGAAAAAGGATCATTCTATAATAGTTCCCTTTTGCTGACCTTCCTCCTTTTAAAATTTCATAAAACGTGCAAGAAACATATGCTCACAGCTCCGGTTCATTCTTTAAATAGTCATGAGTAAAAACGCACAAGTCAAGAATTCATGCTGCTTCTCCCCAATCTCAAGGCTGAGCTTCATGGGCAGGTTCTTACTACTTTATCCTCAGCAACTGTCCACCACATTGGGACACTAGCTGTGGCTCAGAGAATGCAGGTGTCTCATTGGTTAAGGCAGCACAGACTGGGGCTTGTGCTGTTCTCATTGGAAGGGCCCATCATTCATGTACAATTACACAACATATCGTTTTTGTTTTGAAAGTAAGATTATAAACTTGAAGAAACAAGAATCAGATGAATAAGATTAAAAACAAAAGGGGAATTTCAGACTCTGGGAAATCTGAAATACTAATTGTGTCATGAAAATTTGATTTAGTTATTTCTCAATGAGAAATGTAAATAATTTTTCTATATAAGTTGACAAGGTTTAATTGGGATTTCATATTTCTCATATCTGCTTTTGCACTTTATCTTTGCCATATAATCACCCCCCCCCAAAAAAAAAGAAAATATCTCTGTAAAACACCACTGTATACATGTAGAAGATTGAGAGTAAGGAAGGTAACTGATGTTATTATCAAAACAATTACAACCTGAATGATTTTATTATTATTATTTTTATTGTTGGGAATTCATTGAGGGTACAATAAACCAGGTTACACTGTTTGCATTTGTTAGGTAAAGTCCCTCTTGCAATCGTGTCTCACCCCCCAAAAAATGTGGCATACACCAATGACCTGAATGATTTTTTTAAAGGCTGACCTAGTAATACAACTGACAGAAATGATCACGTACCAAACAGATTAAATGCCAAATCATTAAATGAAATTCTTTACTGTCTTTTGGAACAAATTGCACTCCAGATATAAAATAGTTTTGACATTGTAGTTCACAGTAAAAATGCCTCTGCAGGATGCGACATGCCACAATCCCCACAAAAGTGACCCGACACGACCTGGGAACCTATCCCTGAACTCCAGCAGATGCCCCGTGGTGGGCTACAGCTCTTGGGGGGCAACTGTGAGTAGCTCTAAAAAGAGACTTTGGGTCTCAGTGTTCAGGGATCCTGAGACGGCTCACTTGTTGGTTGTGTACTGAATGACCGCCTTGTTGGCCTGGGACATGGCATGCTTGCCAATGTCCCTAAGCATCATCAGGCATAGGGCTGTGTGCATCTCTCTGGTGTTGATGGTGGAACACTTGTGGAATCACCCGGCTTCCTGGGTGATTTGCTGGAAGATGTTGTGAAAGAGCAAATGCCTGACGCTCACAGCCTCACGACACAGGCTGAGGTCCTGGTGGAGGCACTTCATGACCCTGTGGTAGTAGGTGGCAAAACTGTCCCCAACCCGGCTGGAGTGGGGACTACAGCACCTTGGCTCTTTCTCATTTTTGAAAGTTGATGAATCTGCCCCTTGGGGCTCCTTGGCTCCTGGACAGGCTGCATTAGACAACATCTCAGTGAAGGCAAAGCCATGGCTGAGACAGCTTGCAGGCACTAGGGAGCACAGAAGATGGCGCCTTTGGGCATTTGGTTTAGTAGCTGCTGTGTTTCGAGACATCATGGGCCAGTTGTCTGTCTGATTGGATGACACATAATTAAAGGAGCCTGTCAGCGAGCCTCAAGACTTCAACGTGAATGGACAGTGCCCCTGGCGTTAGTCTCACATCCACCAATCACAGTGGGCATCTTCAGACCTGTGAGCTTCCTCTAGCCTCATCAGGGGAAGGTGGAAATATGCAAAAGGAAGTGTGACTACACACTGCCTAGGCACGGCCTTGTGTCAGATTCCCTCCATCCATGGTAAAAACGTCTTCCCTGAAATCAATGCTTCATATTAAGAAGCGTGGGGAAAACTTCCCTATTCAACCAGCAAGGCAGGCTACCAGGAAGGCTCTTACTGACTCATCTGGCTGGGGTCACCTCCATATATCATTGGCCGTTGACAATGACTGACAATCCATGTGTCCTTCATTGGCTGAGTCAGTGGAGAATGAAGCTTAGACTCTTCTCATTGGATGTTGTGGTCAACACATAGGTATTGTTTCTCAAATGTTTTGATTTAGGTATGTGTGTATTGTGTTTGTGTCCTAAATTATGTGTCAAATGAATTCCTCAATAGGAATCACCTTGAAAACAATGGTTGGAGTATTTTTGTTCTTTTATCGGTATTATATGTATAACTTATTATTGATAGCAGAAAAATCATGTCTCTTTATTTTGTCAGAAGAACACGTCATTAGATGATGATAGCTTACTTAATACCTGTTTTCCTCATTCATCCATCACCAAGTGAATAATCTGATGTACTCTGTTCCCCTTCTGACAAGTCAGCCTTGTGGTCCCAGAAATGTTTACACAGCCCAATTATGTTCCAGTTTTATCATCCTTTCTGTAATGCTCCTTCTTTTTTCTGAAACAAACCCAAGCAACAATGAAAAGGTCCTAATTGATTTGATTTCCTAAAATGACTTCTCAAAACATATAAGGGGCCTTAGACTGGCACGCAAGATTAACATCCCCCAAATATTTGTTTCTCATATTGACAAATACTAGCATTTTGAAGCACCTAAAAGGAGCATGATATCATTAATGATTTAGTGAAATGCATTTTTTCCTCCCTGGCTCACTGTTCTTTCTCTAACAGCTCATGACTCTAAAAAGAACCTTTGCTTTTCTACATGTTTTCCTGAATGTGTATAGCCATCTAAAAACAGATTTCAGGAATGCATTCACACAGTATATTCCCTTCCCACAGAGATAAATATATAGAAATCAAATTTTAAGTAGGGAATCTGTGGCATATTCTACTACATTTATATAGTAAGAAACCAACAGAAAGCACGAGGGCCACAAAGAAAATACAATGAAAATTAGAAGGTATTAAAAGCAACATACATATGAACATTGAAATTACTTGGGCAAAAAAAGGAATCACTTTACTTTACTTATGGAGACCTTCCTCTGCATTTGATTTCATACAAGGAATAAGAGGTATGTCTTGCTCTTAGTTGTGGATTCATATTTATAAACTGCAATTTTATAAATAATATTTTATAAATAATAAATATTTATAAACTGCAAATTCAAATTTATAAATGATTATAAAGAAGCCCAAAGCCACAGGCAAAGAATTCCCCCCCCCCCTTTTGTTATCAATGTCAGGGCTGAATTTTACATGAAGGCTCTTACTGCTTTAGCCTGAGCAATAGTCTCATACACTGGGACAAGGGATGGGGCTCAGCAACCCTAAGTCAAAAGCCCTCACCAAAATCCAGTGTCACTCCATGAATTTTCCAGCCTACAGAACAATGAGCTTAATAAACCTCTTTTCTTATCAATTATCCAGCCTTGGGTATTCTATTACAGGATTATAACATGAACTAAGACACAGGTTGAGTCAAGAAAAGCTTTCCTGGGGAGTTAATCCTGGAAGATAGAGAAAGAAGCTAGCATGTATGTGTTAGAGGGCCTAACATGGCCGCACAAGGTCCCTCCCTTACTCTCCTCCTCCCGTTCCTCTCTTCCTAACACAAACAACACAAAGGACCTAGTTAGACACTGCCCCAGGAAACTCATGCCAAAGAACTGTAACCCACCAAAGAACTCTGAGCAAGCTGTGGAATTTGCCCACTCCCTCTGTCCTCATATAAATGTGGTCTCTACCTGCCCCTGGGCATAGTCCCAAGCTGTGCCCTGCCCAGGCAGGGCTCTGTCCCTTTCAATAAACCTGCCATGAACTTCTCTGCTTGTGATCTCTGTAGAATCACCAGGATAGCTTTCATATGCTGCTGAACACCTGGGACTGGTGGCTGTATGGCAGAGGGTTGGCAGCCTAGGCTCATCTCATGGCCTCCCTACCCATCCTTGTTTCTACATATCCTCTTCCCAGTCATGCCCATACCTAACTCCATAGACACACATGTTGATGAATTCTAGAGTATTTCACCCCAAGTTCCATTTAAGGGTGAGTAAGGCCCTAAACACCCAAACAGAACCTCTGTTTCCTTGTCCTTGGTTCTGTCTGTGCCTTTAAGTCCTCACATATCCCCTAATTTCTTCATTCCTTTATTCATGTCTAACTAGGTGCAGGGAGAATGGGGACTGGAGACCCCATTCTTTGCAAAGAAAAGCACCCCCCAAAAAAGGAAAACTAAAAAGTAAGCTGAGTAAACCAGAACAAAGAAAATTCGGCTAGCTTACATTTACGCTAGCCATTGCTAGTAAGTGTCTCGCCTTTTCTGAAATTCTAGCCCATTTGGGTATAGCTTACAAACACCTCTGATGGGTCTGTGAACACTCTGAGTAAAAATGGTCATAGAAGAGGCTATGACGAGACCTGCAAAGATACTGAGTCATTTCCTGCCAAGGAAACAGTCAAATCAGATACCCACTGTGGAAATTTACATTTGCCTGGGGGCAGAGATCAAGGTAGTACCTCATGCTCTGAGATATGGGCAGAAGAGCTTATATCCCTTATCTCACAGGAAGATCCTCTGTGGTGGTGATGGGAGAAAAATTCCTCCTCCCACGGATTCCTCAGAAGAGATTAATGCTGGTGGCATTTTACACACCTCCTTAGAAATCTGTGTGTGTGTGATGTCAAGTGGGAGGCTCTCCCAATACAAGGCTCAGATTTCAGATTTCTCAAGACTAGGTTAATAATAATAACAATAGGTTAATAATAATAGGTTAATAACAATAGGTTAATAATAATAACAATAGGATCTGATATGCTCATTCAGAAACTGCTGATGTCTTTGTTTCCCCCATCATCTTACACTCTGGGCAAATAGATTTCAATAAAAGGAAAGTGAAGTAAACATTCCGTGCCATTGCCAGAATCCAACAAATGGGCAATGGACCCCTGAGTTCCCACTTTTAATTCTACTCTATGTCTCATGTCTCTTTCTTTATCATCATTTCTAACTATGTTTCTTCAGCCAGTCACTGCCAGTTTTCACAGGTTTTAGCGAACCCTGCCCCTGGGATGGGACCCCAGTACTAGGGATTTTTTTTTTTTCTTAATTTTCAATGCTGTGCTCTCTTCTGGAGTCTCAAGTACCTCAAATCATTTCATTTTTTGCTTCAGGCCAAGTGACAGAATATAGTTCACACTTCTAAAACTTAAAAGGGCCTAAAACTCACAGGTGTAATTTTCACATGTGGGCACCATAGTCTTTTAATAAGCAAGATGGAGAAAGAATAAATAAAGAGTAACTATGGGACTGTCAGCAGCCCTGAAAGCAGACACGTTTTTGATAATGACAGTTACTTTAAGCCTTCCCCAGAGATTGTAACTCAAACGGTCCATGCAAGAAGACCATCCACTTCTACAGAAAGGAGTAGGTTTCCACCACAACTGAAATAAAATCCTCCAATAGACATCATTCACTAGAACTCCAGAGCCATGTCCTCACAGCAAAAGAGAAATGCACTAGAAGGAAGATTATAATCACTTCAGAACAGGAGGTTACATTCACCTTTTCGACCTAGTGATGCCCTAAATTGACATTTGCTATACCCATGAACCCATGAGAACAGGTTCCATCTAACCAACATGTGTAACTTGAAAATGGGCTCCACATTGTCACACCAGGATAATCTTAAGTAACTTACTCTCTAACATCACAGCAGGATGGCCTTAAATAACTTACTCTCTAACACATGTAAGCAAATAAATTCTAATACATTCTGGATCCATATTCTCTTCCTTCTAAATTTTAAAGGCTGTTATTTCTCTTTCTCACCTCCATCATTAAAATAACGAATAAAATTAAAATAAAATCCACGCCCCTCCCTTAAATGTTTCTCAGTTCTCTGGACAATAAAGTTATCTTACTCTTCTGTTTATTTATTTCTAATGCCCTGACCAAGCATCTTACAGTCTTAAATCTAGTCATGGCAGAGGAAGGGGCCTTTGCACCTTTTACAGGAGACCTTCTGTTTCTAACCAACAAGTCTGGTCTGTTCTGAAAGTGCATCACTTGACTTTGGGAACAAGCTACCAAGCTGTGATCTCCAAATGAAAGATCCTGGTCTAACAGCCCCTGGGCATGCTGGATCTTACCCCTCATGGACCTCCTCTCTGCAATCCTCCTGTTATGAATAATTGCCCCATGTGTCATGCAATTCCTGTCCTCATTTATTGAAGACAGGGGAAAAAGTGGCAACCATACTTGAAACCCAATTTCCACCACTCCCAAACCTTCTCCCAGTGGACCCCAACCCACACAGCCCTACCAACACCTGACTCATCCGGCTGTCTACAACTATGACCCTATTGAGCCAGATGAAATTTCAAAAGACTGGCCATTGTCCCCATCACCCCTTTTAACAAGAGTTGGAAATGTCAGAGGGCCTAATGTTGCCTCACACTGACCCTACTCCCTCCCCCACCTCTGCTCCTAAGACAAAGAACACAAAAACTAGTTAGTTCCACCCCCTGGAAAAATTGACTGCCAAAGGACCCTAACCAACACAGTGCTCTGGGCAAGATTTGGAATTTGTTCACCCCCTATGGCCCCAAATAAAGAGGTCTGTAACTGACCCTGGTGCAGAAATCATCTTTACCCTGCCCAGGCAGCTCACAGTCCCTTTCAAAACACCTGGCCTGAACTTATCCACTCCCAGTCTCATCTCTGTGTGGCCCTGCGACACCTTTCAGCTTGTTTATGTGAGGGGGTTGATCATATGTTTTATTGGTAGCAATTTAAGGATATTAACTCAAAGAATGTATGGGCATGCATCCTGCCTCCTCAATAAAAATAAGACAAAGATTCAATTACTAAAATTTTAAGTAGGATGTGTGCATCTAGATTTATAGACAGGATTGTTAAGAAGTTTTATTATGTGCTTTCCTCACTGGCATTCTTATATTATATTCTTTTAAATAAAGAGAGCCTGAGATCATTTTCCTAGTATTTATTATTTCATTTTACGAATAGTAGTATTGGCTTTGCCTTAAAGGTCTGACAAGAAGAAGCCTAGTAAGAATGGCCATTTTAAAGGACAGCTAGTCAATATACTTTATCACTTCAATTATATGTAATGTTCAAATTCTTTTTTTATTATTTTATTTTTTATTAGGTCAAAACTGTACATTACTGCATTTATGTGGTATAATGTGCTGATTTTATATACCATTTGGAATGTTTACATCAAACTGGTTAATATAAGGTTTACATCACTTATTTAATTGTTGTGTTTAGACATTTATGTTCTACTATTAATATATTTGACATGTACCCTGGTAATATGCACCATAGTTGAGGTCTCACCAATTACCCTCCCACCATCCATCCACCCTTCTCCCCTCCTCTTATCTTCATCTTATCTCCTTCTTTCTGGGCTATAATTGTGTTATATCTTTCATATGAAAGTGTGGGTGATTATATATTGATTTCATAATAGTATTGAGTACATTGGATTTTTTTTTTTTTTACATCCTTGAGATACTTCACTAAGAAGAATACGATCCAGCTCCATCCATGTAAACATAAAACAGGTAAAGTCTCCATCTTTTTATGGATGCATAATATTCCATGGCATACGTATACCACAATTTGTTAATCCACTCATGGGCCAATGGGTACTTGGGCTGCTTCCATGACTTGTCAATTAGGAATTGGGCTGCAATAAATATTCTGGTACAAATGTCTTATGTTTCTGACAAAGGTTTGATAACCAGAATCCATAGAGTACTCAAACGTATTAATGAGAAAAGAATACATGATCCCATTTCATTGTGGGCAAGGGACTTGAACAGAAGCTTCTCTGCAGAAGACAAGCAAATATTCATGTTCTTAAGTCTTTTCTTTGGTACAATCTCTGCAATTTATTCTTAGAGTATTGCATTTAAGAAATGTTTTTGTATATACTATCATAAATTCTTCTAAGGTTAAAATATTTTCATATTATTGATATGTTTTTGCTATATAAGAAGGTTTCTTGAGAATTAATTTTGTTAAGAAATTATAAATTATTTAAATAAAATAGCTGAAATTTATATTCACCAATTCCAATATTTTGGGCCCTTTTAGCATTTACTTACATTTAGGAATACAGTTTGAAATCCGGTAAATGTTGAATATTCACATATACTTTTGAAACAAGGCCATTTTGTGTTTTCTCTGTGGAGCCTATGGATTTGCCATTTCCCCTCATTCCAATTTTCTGAATAATGTGATCAAATCTTGAGACAGAGCCAGGTCCTTTTATATCCAGGAACACTCTGCAGCCATATCAGAGAGGTCCTACTCCTCCAGTGTGGCTTTCCTTAGAATAATGGGGTATACAGTGTAGGAACATTAGGAACAGTAGGACCCCAAATGTAGCCATAATCATGCCTCTGGTATAATGGAATTGGGTCGTAGAGGTCAAACTCTTTACTACCCCAAGTTAAACTTATTAGGCTTTATATTTCAGAAACAACTTTTCAAATGTTCATAGTGTGGCATCAATCAGCTCCTGAGATCAGATGATCTTTTTCTCTGTGGGCCATCTTTTCACCTGTATTGGAATCAAGCAACAGGAAGTGTGCAGGACTGTAGAAGCCACTGTGATTGGTGGATGTGGTACCTCACCCAAGAAGATGATTCAATCATGTTAAATGCCCTGAGGCTCCCTAACAGGGTCCTCTCACTGTACATCATCTAATCAGACAGCAAGCTGTCCCTCGATGTCTGGAAACAGAGAGGCTAGAAAACGGTCCCCAAACACCCAAAACCAGCATCTTCTGTTCTCCCTAGTCCCTGGTATCTGTCTCCTCCATGGCTGAACCTTCCTCTGCAATGTCCTCTGATGCTCCCTGCTGGGAGACAAGGTGCCCCAAGAGGCCGTGTCATCGACAACCCAGAAACAGAAAGAGCCAAGGTGCTGTGGTTGCTCCAGGAGAGGGGGGACAGTTTCTCCACCTACTTCCCCAGGGTCTTGAAGCAGCTTCACCAGGGTCTCAGACTGTCTTCAGCGGCTGTGAGCATCATGGATTTGTTCACCCATCACACCTTTCATCATATCACTGAGGGTGATGGCCTCTTGGCCCACTACAACAAGAGCTCCACCATCAACACCAGAGAGATCCAGAAGGCCCTGTGCCTGATGTTAACTGGGCACTTTGGCAAGCATGCCCTCTACCAGGCCTATAAGGTAGTCATTCAGTACACCACCAGCAAGTATGCTGCCTCAGGACCCCTTGAGCACAGAGACCCAAAGGCTCTTTTCAGAGCTACACACGGTTGTCAGGAAAGAGCTGTGTAGCCCAACATGAGGCACCCTCTGGATTTTGGGGGCAGGTAGTAGGTGGCTTCATCTAGATGTGTGGAGCACTGGGCATGTGATGTCCCACCAATGTTTAAGGAATTTTTTCTGAGAATTAAAGATCATCAACTCCGATATATTTGTAATGCAACCTACTCCGAGGAAAAGTGCAGGATTTTCTTAACCATGTTGCATTTCATCTCTTTCATAAATGGTCATTTTTATTTATTATTTGCCTAGTTTATCCTTTGTAGGGCTATTTTCATTGTAATGTTCTTTGTCTTTTTCACTCTCATTGTCTCTTGAGTGTGTGATGTAGCATTCCAGAAGTTCATTGTGTATGAACAGTTAACATCCAGAAGCCATATACAAAAAATAGAAAAATTAACCAGGTGTGGTGATTGGGCAACTATAGTCTCAGCTACCTGGCATGTTGAGGTAGGAGGATCTCTTAAGCCTGGAAGTTTGAGACTGCAGGGAGCTATAATGCCAGGGCACTCCATTATGAGACTTTGTTACTAATTAAATAAAGAAAGAAAGAAAGCATCCAGCTTACTTTTGTTAGGCCAGATATTTAGGAGATTCTTCAGGTATCTAAAATAATACCAATCACCTCTCTGCTGTTTCAAAAAATATATTATGCACACAAATTTGTAATTTTTATGTTAACATTATGTGATGCATTTTTTGGTTTTAAAATACATTCACTAAAATTTGTGTTCTTGATGCTACAGCAAGAGTCACTAAGGGCACTGGGTTTGGAATCAGATGAGACTTAAGTTCAATGTTCATAGCTGGACTGCCTTGGCCAAATGGCTTGACCTTTCTGGACCTCAACAGAGTAGGGGCCTACAAGGTTATTGTGAAGATTTAGGGGGCTAATGCAGACAGATTGCCAGATGCACATTCAGAAATAAATGAATTGAGGCTGTTATTATTCTCAGAGCTTAGATTCATGCCATCAGACAATTGGAGTGGGTGGGGGTGAGATTCAGTGCCAGACAGTTCGATGAACATGTTCTCTTGGCTACCTGGGTCTCATCTGTTTGCTTAGGGCTGACAGTGAGATAAGGGAGGAAGACTTTTCCCTCCTGAGCATCATATTAGTGAAATTGCAGAGAGGATGCTCCTCTGAGTCTTGATGGGATGTTGCTAGGGAACAATTGAATAGCTCCATGTAGTCTCACTGGCTTTGGGCAGTCATTACTATTTCAGGCTTTACTTCCAAGAAACCCCACTCGCTGTGCCTCCTTCCCAGCCACCGCTGCATCCCAATTCGATTCACCTCTCAAATCTTGGCTCAAAACCTTCCTCCTAAGTGAAAATATCCTGATAAGCTTAGCCACAGTGATTGCTCTCTTTTTGATTCTCAGGATCTTCACTGGTAAAATCACATGCTATAAATAAAACCCCTATTAAGCAGAGTGATTAGGAGTGGACGAAAGAACAGATGAAGCATGTCAGGTGTCATGTCTGGTATAGGCGTGTGGTAATTTCCCTGCCTCTTCTGCCTACTCTCTGAAGCCCTGGGATGCACACCCCATGTCCTAGATCATAGACTGCCTTCTATTGATAGTCATCTGGGAGGATTCCTATACTAGTTGTCCATTGAATCATAATGTCACAGACCATGGGGGCCACATCTTATCCTTCCTAAACCTCCAGTACCCATCACTACAATAAATGCCCGCGTAACCACTTTTTACTGAGCACCTTATAATAGACTGTGCCAGGCCCTCTGATGTATATCCTATGTGCAAACATTTAATCCTCAGGTTCTTCCCCTATGTTTTCTTCACAGGATAGGCAGGCATAATCCTGTGAATTACGCCAGGGAGATTGGGTCAGCTACTACCCAAGGTCACATAAAGAGTAAGTGACCTTGCCTGGAAGCTAACCCAGGTGTGACTCTAAATTTTATGCTAGATTAAGATTATAATGAATTCCTGTAAATTGGTGCATGGGAGGAATATAAGAAGTATAGACAAGAATGGGAGTGACTATACCCCTACTTTCACTTGTAGCAGGAGGCCAGCTTGAGAAAACTCTGTAGTAATAAAGATGTAGGGCTGGATAGGTCCCCATCACTCTTGGGTAGGGAGAAAAAGGGAGAGGTGATTTATCAAGCTAAACCACAGAGCAATGCTCCCAAGGAATTGCATGGACACTGCAGGACCCCAAAATTTGGCTGTACAGGATCCAGTCCTTGGGCTTTTTTGAAGTGAATTTCTAGGAAAAGCATGCATCAGGTGAGTCTCCTATGAAGAGGGTGATTAACCTAGAAGCTTTCACATCCTTTTGGAGTCCTGGACGTGTATCCCACTCCAATATATCCTTAGGAATAAAGTAGGCTAGACTATCAGCTATGGGGTGTATGATTAGGCTAAGAGAAAAGCTCCACTGTGCTCTTGCATCAGTGGCAATGGTGAGCAAAGCAGAGGGGATTTGCCATTTAATTCAGCAGGCCACTGTGCCTTGAGAGTAGCCTAAGGCCATGTCTATGACTTCGCCATGCAGCCTAAGGACTATTAATTTTAGCCCCAAACAGAGGGACCAAACCTCTGATCCTTGACCTGAACAATGTGGGGACATGGGCCTGTGCTGAGGGCAGTTTCCACTGGGGCAAATGGAATGAGGCTTCCTCACTCAAGTGCTCCAGGGGTCCGTTACCTATTTCTTTGGCTCCCACACATCTCTCAAAGGCCGCACCCAGAGGGAAAAGCCATTCCCTGACTGAGCTCTTAGGTTTCCAGCTCTACCCATGCCCTGGCTGCCAGGGATTGGGATTTGAGAAGGCTCTGTGAACAAGCAGGTGACATTCAGGCTCTCTCCCTCTCTTACTCGGCCTGCCCCAACAGCAACTAACTATACCTGCTTCCAATCACAAGATCCCTCCACCCTGGTCTGTTCAAGGAAGCAACATGGTGCAAAGTGCCGAAAGCTGGGCTCTGACATCATCAGGTAGAGCTGAGTTCCCATACTGAGTCACCCACTCCCTCAGTTGTGTGAGGCCTGGCTTGATTGACTTAAGTCTGAGCCAGGACACTAGGTCACTGGCCCTGGCCCATGAAACTGCCAGGACGTGGACCTCTGTGCATTTAGCTTGAGGTATGGTGCCCCATAAGTGCTGGGGAGCCTGTTGTCTCAGTCAGGTAAGGCTCCTCATCAGGAGAAGCAAGTTGTCTCAGTCAGGTCAGAAGTGCTGGAGAGCCTCAAAAGTGCAGCTGTCAGTCTTAGTAGGAGCCTAGTAGGAGCATCAACTAACTTCTCTTATGGATATCTATAGATGTGATCCTCTGCCTATTTACATCACAGGTGTGGAGACTGCCAAACAATCATGTACATGCTTTTGTGCTTTTTAAAGAGATACAAATCCCTTCCTCATTCCCTTATTACCAAGGTGTTTCTCTTCAGGTGTCTCCTACAGACTTAACTCTCTAAAATATAGGTTCCTCTTTTGTCAATCAGCCATATAAATAGTGCTTACTCCAGGGCTTGGAAAGATCCATTTCAGAGCCTTAACCTGTGTCACCTCCCCCCATTACTTTCCAGAAGAGGGGAAATAACCAGCTTTTACAAATACAATAAAATTCAGTGAAGTCACCAATGTTCATCATATAACACAACCCTGTGTGTTATTTCTTATAGTTCTGTCTGACGGGAGGAAAAATGTCAGCTGTTCACTGTTAATTAAAATGGGAAAATATAGGTGAGAAAATCAGCACAGTGTACCCCATACAATCATTAATGTACACAGCTTTGATTTAATAAAAAATTTTAAGAGAAAAAATCATATCATTTGAAAATGACAAAAAAAACCCAATAAAATAAGAAAATGCCATTCAATCCTGTAATTCCTCTGCTGGGCATATATCCAGAAGACCAAAAATCACATCATAACAAAGATATTTATACCAGAATGTTTATTGCAGCCCTATTTATAATTTCTAAGTCATGGAAAAAGCCCAAGTGCCCATCGATCCATGAATGATTAATAAATTGTGGTATATGTACACCATGGAATATTAGCCTTAAAGAAAGATGGAGACTTTACCTCTTTCATGTTTACATGGATGGAGCTGGAACATATTCTTCTTAGTAAAGTATCTCAAGAATGGAAGAAAAAGTACCCAATGTACTCAGCC
>CAUYPK010142847.1:0-18320 GCA_963574355.1 Loris lydekkerianus
AAAATACTGCCTATAGCTACAAAGTCCAGAATATCAAATTCTTTAGGACAAACCATCCAGTTACCCCCAAAAAAATGCAGGAAAAAAAGAAGACTGAGGACTCCCTAAAGAGATATAAGAGACCACAGCAAACCAAACACAATGTGTGATCCTTATTTGCATTTTTTTTTTTTTTTTTTGCAGTTTTTGGCTATGGCCGGTTTGAACCCGCCACCTCTGGCATATGGAGCTGGCGCCCTACCCCTTTGAGCCACAGACACCACCTCTTATTTGCATTCTAATTCAAACCAACCAATTAAATAATGATTTTGAGTCAATTGATGATATTTAAATATTGCCTGCATAAATTGATGCTATTAATGGATTATATAGATGTGATAACTGCATTGATGGAATTCTTATCTTTTAGAGAGATATTTTAAAATAT
This sequence comes from Loris lydekkerianus, assembly GCA_963574355.1. Classification (NCBI taxonomy): domain Eukaryota; kingdom Metazoa; phylum Chordata; class Mammalia; order Primates; family Lorisidae; genus Loris; species Loris lydekkerianus. Next base: position 428 of record CAUYPK010142847.1, read on the forward strand.
CGAATGATATGATAAAATACCTGAGATTTGATTCAAAATAATCCAGTGGGGAGGACAAAGACGATGTGACCCACAGAAGGGTTATATAGAGGTTACTTATACTAATCTCTTTGTATGTGTTTGAAAGTTTATTTTTTAAATAAACTTTTAAATAAGTTTTAAATAAACACTGAAATACACAGCATTATATATTATACAACAGGTACTTGGAGAACACAATAATAGTTAACTTAATTTTAAGAACAATTAGTCATAAATATGGCTTTAAATATAGACACTCTATCCATAGCAAACTCGTACTGTCTGAGGAAAAGGAAATTTCTTATGCTTCATTTAATGTCATTGTTCTCTTTGGCTGGATTCGAGAATAAAACCCGTTTCACTGCCTAATTCATAACTGTCCCAAATGATTCTTAATTACTGATTTCAATAAACATATCCCTGCATTTTAGAAATAAATTAAAAAGTGAAGTTTATATCCAGTTAAACCTTGACTAAGTTAATAGTTGAGTAACAGAGAACTAATGTTGAACTGAATTTTATGCTGGAGCCTTCACTCCTTTCTCTTCTCCTAATTTTTCTTTAGGGGGCAAATTTTGGTATTGTTAGCTGCCATCCATACAAGTATATGGAATCAGTGAATGCTTATAACCCATTTAAATAATTTCATGATAATATGAAAAAAAAAAAATCTATGAAGACCAAACTATTTTGTAGAAAATGCCGGAAGGTGGCATTAACAATTAGACTAAGATTACTACAGATTGTAATCAGATGTTAAAGTGAACGAAGTCTCTAGACATTTTCCCCGAGTGGTCGGAATGAGGGCTGAACGTCCCCCATACTTCTAATAAATATGAGGAGGACGGCTGCAAAATCTTCCAAGACACCATCTGCTGAGTCTCACCGCCAAAGCCTTGTTCGTTCTTACCGTCATTTTATTCTAGTATTTTTCTCGTAGTCACTGCTGTTTCTCTAGATTTTCTACCGTCTGTTACGGAATCTAACTCAAAATGAAAGGAGCAGGGGCTTCTGATTGAAGCAGTCTGGAATCATGAGCTGCTTCCCCAGGTAGACGCAGGCTGGGCACCTTTTGAATACTTACCGCGCACGGCATCCGGGCGAGGGGAAAGTTACAGCCGGAAGCCGCTGGTGCGGAACGCGCGGGCCTCCGTCACCGCGCTCTGCCGGCCCCCGGAACCCAGGGGAGCCCTGCGTCCCCCTGCGTCCCCCTTCCCCCCTCAGACCTCCGACCCTGGGACACCCAGCTCCCCGGGCACATTTCACGCAGCCAGGATCTAGCGCGGGCGCGAAGTGCAGAGCGGGATCCAGAGTCCCTAAGTGGAATTCTAGCTTCGCGGGGCTGCGGGGCACCGAGCACTTCACATCCACCACCCCCTGGGGAGGGTGGCCCAGGCGAGGCAGCGACTGGGGCCGGCTAGGGCGCCCCGGAGAGGTCTTTGCAGTACCGCGGGCGCCTGCGACAGAGGTGCCTGGGTTCTTGGGGACCACGAAGGGAAAAAGAAAGAAAACGACGCCGAGGAGGAAGAACGTAAGGAGCTCTTCTGACTCCTAACTGTGAAGTTGGAGCGCTCCAGTGAGGCGTGGACAGGGATGTGGCGTGGTCAGGCCGGTCTGTGACTTTCCCACTACTCCGGCGAGCGCAGAGCTCCGGGTGCAGGGCTGGGGGACTTGAGGGCGCGCGCATCCGGATCGCGGGGGAGCCGGCCGTGGGAGCGAGGCCCAGAAGTTGGGGACGCCCCCTTCTCAGGCTACATCCTCTTGCGACACTCGAAAGGCACACTCAGGAAAATGTCACACAGGGCAAGGGGTTAGTGCTTCAAAAAACAGATAGGGTCTGGCGATACCGCCTGAGGGTCCTCAGGAGAGAGATTGTCTTAATTTCTCCGAGTTGCAAATTTCTTATATGTAAATTGCGAAATGCTATATATAGCGTGTCCTTCAATGAATGCTGGGTGTGTTAAAGGGGATGGTGTCCTGCAGACAGGGAGCAGGGGGATAGCTTACCCGCCATTTGGTGCTGTTATTTGTTAGTATTCGCCCGCGAGACCGACGGGAAAGTCACGGTTTCCCTTGGGCCCTTGCCCCAGGCGCTCTGCGCCTCCCGGCCTTCGCGCTCGGGCTCAGACTTTGGCTGGCTCCCTGGGGAGCTCTAGGTTCATCCAGTCAGCCTATTTTAAAGAAGACGAACCTTTGATCTTTCGAGTAGCTCAATAGCGCAGTGGTTTTTAACCCCAGCCACAAGGACGCCCCTGCGTGGAACCACTGGGATGAGCCTGGAATCCAGAGCTTGGGTTAGGACAGCACCCAGGCCTGGTGACCGAGCGGAGCACGGCGCTTTCCCGCCACGCGCGCTCTGAATATCTGTAGGGCTGCTGCTGCGCTGCCACAAAGCCTGGTCTGTGCCAATTGGGCGAGCTGCGCTCCCGGCACGTGCTAGGCGTTATTGGCGGCTTTGGTGTTGGTAGCACCAGGAGACCCCTGCACCCGGGGAGCCAGGCGGGTCCCACCCCTACGCTGTTCCCACCCGCCTGCGGATCCTCCTTCCACGCTGGTCCCACCCGAAGGTCAGACCTCTCCGCACGGTCTAGGCGCTTCCAGCCAAGTGAACTGGAAGAGCCATGTTCAATTGGTGAGCATTTAATTTACTCCTCCACGATTATTTTTTAAAATTCATCATTCAATATGGCTTCATTAGGAAGTTGGGGTCAGCCAGAATCGGGCTCTGAGTCTCAGTTACCCATGTTGGTGTCTATGCTGTTCAGATCTAGGCAAGAGAAGAAGGAGCATTTGAAGAGCGTCAAGACAACCTCGAGAAAACCACTCTGGGCGCTCCCAGAATAAATGAACGAAGGTAGCTCTGGAGTTGTTTCACATTAAGGGCAAAGGGAACTGGAACGTGAACGGGCGAGAACATTAAATAGGACCCCTCTGCTCTTCGTTTGTTTCCAAACTGTTAGACTGCCCCGCCAGACATCCCAAATTTGCTAAAAGTGGTCTGTTTAGGACGCTGCTGGGGCTATGCGGGCGGAGGCTGCAATGTAAAGAGGAGAGAATTGGGAGTTCGCAATCAGGCAGCTACCAAGGAAAGTAACTGCTTGGGAACTTTCCAGAATAGCCTCGAAACTGGGGGAGCTGCAAAGAGACATCTCAGGTAGGGCATGCCAAAAGAAGTGCCAAATGATTTCGTAGAGAAGGGAAGCTGGAGTAAAAACCTCCCAATTAAATTACTGTAAGAAAACGGGTGTCTCCGTGTTTCCCTACCTCCCAAAATGAGACATGCACAGCTGGGGGTGGGACTAGATCCTGGAACATTCCCACATTTACGGAGTGGCTTTCCTGAACGCTGCATGGAATGCAATTCTTTTGAGACGTGAATCCAGCTCCCAACAGGGAAAATGTCTGTTCTGTACACATTTATTTTCTTAAAGAGGCGTGATAGGCCTTCTCAGCTTGTTTCCCTCCCGCTACATCACCTGAGGCCAAGTAACAACTAAACCTTTCTGGTTGCAAAGTGCTTTCAGAATTTTTTTAAGAAGAAACGTTTTGAAAATTCTAATGCTTTAGAAAACATATACTCTATCGCCCTCTATTTTCCCTGAATATTTTGGCCACTACATTGCAAATTGATCTCAAACGGTCCTTCGGTTTATTCAGGAAGAAAAAAAAAAGCACTTTAGAAAGATGGAAAATAAATGGAGAATATATTTACATTTTCTCTAATCCTTCTTCTAGATATAAATACTAAATCTCCTATTTTTAAAGCCAGGACTTTTTCAACTTCAAATATTCAAAAATTTAAAAAGCCATATTTAAAAATGAGATGTTTCTGCTATCTATAATAAATGTGAATTGCACAAATAAATTAACTGGGAGAAGAGAAAAGAATATAAGTTTTAAAAGATGTTTCATGGGCACAATGGAAGCGTGTACAAGAGGGACTCTACCTAACAAATGCAAACATTGTAACCTAGTTGTTTGTACCCTCACATTAACCTCAACCTTAAAATATTTTAAAAATAAAAAATTCCATTTATAAAGTGTAATAGAAAAACGAAGGAGTGCAGTAACTTAGCATTTTATTTCGTCTATATAGCTAGCCTTAATTTTAGCTCCATTAAAGATGGCACCTTAGACACAAAGATAAGAAATATAAATGTTCTGAAATTGAAAGTTTACTTATATTACATATCGTTATCAGGAAGACACGGAGGTTGTCACCATTTTGCACTCGACTTGTGAATAATAAGTTTCTTGAGAGTGAAGGAGGGGGAACATGTTTTGTATTGGAGACTGTTTTCCTTTTTGGACCTGAAATAAGACATCACTCACGTTCATAGTTCCTCGGGAAATGTGCAAATCCGGAGAAGTCGTGGAGGCCACAACTGAAGGCAAAGACCTGGCGACTAGACACCCTTCGGAGTTGGCATTTAGGTTGACCTAAAAGGAACGGGATCCAGTTAGTCCTTTGTAACTGTTTTGCCGTGGGGTGAGGAGACAAAACTAGTGCTTGCTGCGGGTCGCTCGCCCTCCCACGCGGCTCCAGGTGTGCCCTGCATGGTCGGCCAGGTAACTGGGTGTGAGTGCCACTCAGTAGGCTGGAAGGGTTCCCTCTCCGCTCAAGGGGGCGGCCGGCGTTGTCAGCCTAGAACCCTCTGCGGAGGTCTGATACTTCAGCAGGGCTGCGGCAGCGGACGCGTGACGATCCAGCAGCCCTCCCTTGCTGGGAGCGCAGCTGCTGGCACAGTCCGGCTGTTGACGCTGCTGCTCCTGCTGCAGCAGCAAAAGCCGTCGAGCGGCGGCGGCAGACACGTGCAGCAAGGCGTTGGCCTGGGGGTTCAACGGGCAAGACGAGCGCTGTAGCAGGTGGCAGTACCCCCACGGGGCTGGGGGCAGACTCTGCGCGGTCCCTGTACCTCCTCCCCTGACCCCTTGCATGATACTCTCGATGCTGAAGGAGGTGCATCCACCTCCCGGTCGCGAAGACAGACCCTTGCCCCCTTCCCAAGGCTGGGAGCCCACGGAGGGCTGCAGCGCCGGGAAGACTCCGGGCCTCGCCAGGTCTGCCCCTTCCGATTTCCTCCGCGCCGCGGCACAGGCTGGGGCCGAGAGCAGCAGATAGCGAAGGGGATGCGGGTGCAGCAGGGCGGCTGGGCGGCTGCCCAGGGCGGCCATGGGCTGAGTCCCCGGGACAGGAGGGGCTGGGGGTCCGAGCAAGAGGCCCGGTTGGGGCCCTTGCAGGACGCTGGGTGCAGCGGACAGAGGGAAGGGGCGATGCAGGTGGGCTCCCGGGGGCGGGCGGTGGCGCTTGAAACGCTTCCTGCGCCGGAGAAAGCTGCCGTTGTCGAACATGTCCTGGGAGGCGGGGTCCAGGCTCCAGTAGTTGCCCTTGCCCGGGTGGCCCGGCTCGCGGGGGATCTTGACGAAGCAGTCATTAAGCGACAGGTTGTGGCGAATGCTGTTCTGCCAGGCGGGGAACTTGCGACGGTAGTAGGGGAAGCGGCCGCTGATGAAGGCGCAGATGCCGCTGAGCGTGAGGCGCTTGTGCGGGCTCTGCAGGATGGCCATAGTTATAAGCGCGATGTACGAGTACGGGGGCTTCGCCAGCTGAGGTGCGTCCCCAGAGGACGCCGCAGACTTGGTCGGTGCCTTGAAATTGGCGCCAAACTCTGCAGGGGCGCTCCGGCGGCCGCCGCCCTCCGGGCGCTCTCGGGGAAGCGCGCCCGCGCCCCGCGGCGCCCTCTGCGGCTCCGGCTGGTGCCGCAGCTCTAGAAACCGCCGGCTCGCCTCCGACTCCTGGTCTTCCTCGTCCTCCTCCGCATCTTCGTCCTGTCTCAGAACACCGATCTCACCATCTTCTCGGTCCGAGCCCCAGAGACTGCGCTGCCGTGTGGAGCGCGGACGCTCAGCCCTTGGCAAGTCCATGGAGGAGCAGGTCCTGCAGACGCAGGCGAGGTGGCGGCCGCTCTCCTGGCTTAGGGTGGGCTGGGACAGAAGCCTGGATGAGAAGCGAGAACGCTCGCAGCTATCCTTTTAGGTGTTGGTCCGCCTGTTCTTCCTACCCTGTGTGGACTGCCCGCTTTATACCTCTTCTTCCCTACTTCGAAGCAGTGCCATTCTGACGCATCCAATGATGAGGGTCAGCTGTGCAAACACCCCACCCGGGAAGAGCCCTCAGCCCCTCCTCCTCGCGCCCACCCGCCACCAAGGAAGATGCTCCATACTTTGGGTTGACCGGTCTTTGAATGGGCTCTATTAATACGCTTTTTAAAAAGGACAAATGAAAACGCGGTAGGAAAATGTGATACTCATGATGGCCACCTCGACATGCAGCTCTCTCTAGAGGAAATAGGGGGACATTGAAATGGTATACTGCGTTTGTAAAAGAATATGTGACAGTTGAAAGTATATTTTCGTGTTTCATAGCTGGTCAACAACCCATTTTCATTATCCTCGTTGAGAATGGTATGTTGGATTTCTAATGTTTTGACTGTATCCCCGGAGCGCAAGGGGGAGGGCGTCGGGGTCTGTTGTGTTATCACTACTACTACCCTCCTCTCCCAAAATGTTTTCCTTGACTCGAATTTTCAGAAAAGCCTGAAATGTCGCAGCATTAAATTGTGGAAGTTTAGGGTCGGGGGGAGCCAGGCGGGCTAAAGAGTCCTCTAGCCCTCACAGCAGTAATCCTCCAACTTCTGTGGACATTTAACCACAGTACAAAATACATTTTACACCACGACCTTACACAGACGACATATATACATAAATGCATTCCACAAAGCAATATACTTATACTACGAGGATCACTAATAATTTTCCTTTTTTTGTAAATGGCCACAAATAACTACATTGATTTTACCACATACTAACTAATATGGACGCCGCTTGAAAACTGTTTTCACACAGTGGCCTCTCATAGAAAGGATGCACCCAGTTTATGAAGGTTTCTTTCTCCCCTCCTTCCTTCCTTCTTTTCAGAAATGTTTACTGTAATAATAATAAAACTTGGAATTTCACTGAGGCAAAGGATGGGCCACTGTCAATGGCTTTCAATCACTGGGTCATCATTCAAGTATCCACCATGGAGAACAGCAGTGTGACAAGAACTGTTTAAGTCACTCATCTGAGTGGTGTTTGAAAGGCTTCCTGCACCAGGGAAAGTGTTTTGGAAGTAATAAGAGTTTTATTTATTTATTAGTAACTAGTAAGCACTTGTTTTAAAGTAGCACTACAGTGAAATAATAGTTTGTTTGTTATATAACTAAATAGTAAGGCACAGTATATATTCATAATTTAAAAGCCACCTACTGGGGAAAAATTTCCGGTGGCATCTAATAAAAAGGCAGCATTAAGATATTAATACTGTGTTAAACCATTGATTGCCAACATACAGTGTTTATAAAATGACAATTTTCAGTGAGAAATCAGAAATCAACTGCATGGGCAAAAACATAACAGAAAGTAGTTTAAAGTAGCCAGTGTCTTCCAGAAACCATTTAGAAAATAGCTTTCTTACAGATCCTTTTAAACACTTTATCCTCTTTACTCCTGAGGTTTTTACTAAGTTTCTCCATTTTATATGCAGCTTAGAGGACAAATAACATGTTTTCAGCCTAACAGATTTGTGTTTGAATCCCAAATTTAACAATGACAATTTGTGAGATCTACAAAAGGAAGCTCCAGGAGGGCCAGGACAGGTGTCTCATTCAGCTTTAAAATCCCAAATACCTCCCTCTTGCAGCCCCCTGCAGGTGAGGCACATCTCCCATCAATTTAGAAATCCGATTACCCGAGAAAGGGAGTATTGTTAGTTTTCCTACAGTCAACTCCTATAGGGGTCTGGCTTATTTAAAAATGAAAGGAGAAAAGTGCTCAAAAACAAAACACCCCCCACCCCCATTGATGGTGGTATGTCAAACAGGGCACAGGGGACAACTCAGAGTTCCCAGTGGCCAAAGCTGGCATAATTAGAGCAACAAAATAAACCAGTATTGGATTATAACCAAAAGTATAAAACGTGTCCACACAGATAAAGGATTAAATTCATAAATGGAAAGAAACACAAAAAATTCCCTGCAGAATTTCAAATAAATAATAAAGATTCTCCACCCTCAAGGAGCTAGAGCCAAACTCCCCAATCCTTCATTGCAGACTGTGCAGTGATTTCCTTGCAGAGCAACTTTACAGTGGAAAAACCTGAAGTATTACACTGGAGAAGCGATCAGACGACAGAGTCAGTAATAGTCATAAATCATGTTGATAGTTTATACCGTAGGTGTGATGCGATCAAAAGAAGGATCACCCCCAAATCCTCAGTCTAATTATAAGAAAAGCATCAAATTCTATTAATTAATAATAAAGGAACATCTGTGTATCTGATCACTACTTCTGAAAACTGTGAAAATCATCAAAACAAAGAAATTCCAAGAAATTGTAAGGAGACATGATTACTAAGCATCCTGGATGGGATTCTAGAATAGAAAAAGAACATGAGGTAAAAACTAAGGATATCTGAATAAACTATGGACTTTAATTATCAATATTGGTTGACTAAGTGTAACAATTATACCACACTATTGTGAGATGTTAGTGGTGGGAGGGATATGGGAACTCTGTACTACCTGCTCAGTTTTTCAGTAAATCTAAAACTGTTCTAAAACTACATCCATTAATACGAATTTAAAAAATAAACATAAGGCAAAAAGGACAATAGCCAAGAAATAGAAACTCAAATGTGTAAATCTAATAAGTAGCTAAGCAAAATGTGCTATTTCCACACAATGAGCTATTATTCAGCAATAAAAAGGAAATACTGATACGTTACAATGTAGATGAACCTTTTGAAAACACTGGAAGGAAGGAGTCCACACAGCAAATGTATAGACAGAAAGTGGGTTGTGGGGCAGGCCAGGGGGAAGGGAAAATAACTGCTAAGGGATTTAGGCTTTTTTCTTTTTGGGTGATGAAAATGTTCTGGACTTAAATACCCATAATAGTTGTCTATCTATGGATATTCTAAAAACCATGAATTGTACACTTTAAACAGCGAAATTTTATGGTATGTGAATTATATCTAAATAAAGTTGTACCAAATATATCAGTGCAAAGACAAAGGGCTGTAGCGAAGAAAACTAAGTTGAATGCTTTGTTCAGACAAACTATATACTGGCACATCATTTTAAACAAGAAAAAAGACAAAGAAACTCTTACTGCCCTGGCTCATCAATTTTGTAGCTCCTGCAACATTTAACATGGGGGTCTAGTGCATAGTGGGTACTCAGTAATGTTTGGTGATTATCTTTTTCCTAAGGCTAAATAGTTGTGGGGGTTTTTCTAGAACAAAAATATCAGGGGTCCATAAGATGCCATCCTGGTTTAGAAAACAAACCTTTCTGAACTAATCTATAGAAGGGATGGTGATGTCTGGTTGCTCCTTATTCCAACCTAAAAATTAAAGGCAATTTGATCATCAGCAGAGTTAAAGGTAAGGTTGGTTCTAACATTAAGACTCATTCTGAATTCCAGCATATCTTTCTTATCAAAGCAGTGAGTTGCCAGACATCCAAGGGCGGAATTCATTTCTTTTCACATCACCCCTACAAGTTTTAGAGCTGGGAAAGTCATTTCAAAGCAATCTACAAATAAAGTTTTCCCACTTATACCAAAGGAAACAATTCAATTCATAGAAAGCAGCCTAGCCCATAATGTTCCGAAGTATTGATCATTTTAGAAGCCTTTTATTTTATTGATTATTGCCTTATAACATTCACATTATAACCTCTAGGAATAAAGATATTCTTGTTTATTCTCAACTGCTACCCAAGTCTGTAAGAACACTTTTTAAAAATTAAGATACTGTATATCTGCTTGAAGCAAACAGCCAAAGAATTCTGGATAGTGTGGAAGATAATTAAAAGCCCCTCTTGTTGCAAAGTCTGCTTAGGAGTCTAACAAGAGGAAATAAGCTATTTGAAGGGTCTTTTCTAATTCACACATTATTGATAAATGCTGAGGGGGAAACTCAAGAACTTTTTACCAAGGTGACCCTTTCAATTACCTAGTCCACTCTCACAACTTATGCTAACGCTTTCTACAGCTATCTTAAACTCAGTACCAATTTTCTTGCCCTTTTCATTCACAGCTGGAGAAAGTGTCAGCAACAGTCTTTTGTTTTGAGGTGTGCAGAAGCTTGAACTGTATGTATCCAGCCTTGCTGGAAAAGCGAAACTCACACATGTAGAGACTCTGTTCAGGGTTCTTTAATCCTTGGAACAATTCAGAGATTTGCATAGTTACCCTCATTTTATGAACAAGAGGCAGATCTCAGAGAGATTTAGTGATTTATCCTGTGTTGCTTAATAAACTATAAAAGTTTGGCCATCATCATCACCATCATCCTAAAACCGGTTAAGTCTTCTATGGCAAGCAGAATAATGGCCCACATCATTATTATTAAACCCCTTCATCATCATTAAACCCCTTCAGGATATCCATAGCAAGTCCCAAAGTCTCCCGAAGGTAGAGTTTAAATAAACTATGGCACTGATTATTGAAAAAGACTTCATTTGGGGAAAGTAAAAATAAAGAACAGTACAATGAACCCTTAGATACATATATAAACAATATAAAAAAGTTTAAAATCCAAAATAAAACAGGTAAATCCAAAATAAATCTAGATAAATCCAAAATAAATCTAGATTGGCAAAAGTTAACATGCTTTCTAACTTTCCACCAGTCACTTTTTTTTTTTTTTTTAATTATAGCTGTGTACATTAATGCAATCATGGAGCACCATGCACTGGTTTTATATACAATTTGGAAATATTTTCATCAAACTGGTTAACATAGCCTTCCTGGCATTTTCTTAGTTATTGTGTTAAGATATTTATATTCTACATTTAGTAAGTTTCAGATGTACCTTTATAAGATGCACCGTAGGTGTGGTCCCACCAATCACCTTCCCTCCACCTATCCTCCCCCCTCCCTCCCCCTTTTCCCCATATTCTTAGGTTATAATTGGGTTATAGTTTCCTATGAAAGCTATAAATTAGTTTCATAGTAGGCCTGAGTACATTGGATACTTTTTCTTCCATTCTTGAGATACTTTGCTAAGAATATGTTCCAGCTCCGTCACGGTTACCTTCTTCCTGTTCTCCCAACACACTCTGCTTTTGCACTATTTGCTCCATTTATGTAGAGACTTCTCTATTTTTTAAATGGCTCCTTGTCATTTGGTTTTCAGGAGCCACTTCTCATCAGAGAAGCCTTCCAAGAACACTTGGTCTAAAGTTGATCTTTACTTTAATCAGTCTGCTGAGCGTTGCGTCCTCCTTTTTCATTTATGTGTACCCCCCACCAGAACATAGCAACATGACAACTTGGCCTTTATTTGTTGGATGCAATTTCAGCCTCTACACTAGTACATAGGCAAACCGGAAGCTCTCAAGAAATGTTTTCATTAAATGAATGTATTTTATGTTAAACTATGCACTTCTGTACAGCAAAGAATAAAAGAGATTGATATGTACTGTCATGGAAAGATTTAAGATTTTTTTTTTAAGATTAAGATTTTTTTTTTTTAAGCAAAATCCATTATAATACATAAAAAATGAAGTTTTAACATGTATATGCACATTATAAAAATAAAACCTTCCCTTAAAGATATTTATGGCAAGTTTCTAATTTCCCTGAACCAGCAGCTTAAGTTATGGCTCTGATTTTTTGGAATAATTCACTTTGGGAAACATAACGTGTAAGTGAAAAGAAATGTCTAAAAAGACGGAACATTGGCTTAGCTCTAACTATTGACAGGAATTAAAGGAGAAGGGTCAGGGCTACTAATTTCATCTGTAATACTGCTTTTTTGTTTGTTTTGTTTTGTTTTTTGAGACAGAGTCTCACTATGTCGCCCTCAGTAGAGTGCCGTAATGTCACAGGTCACAGGTCACAGCAACCTCAAACTCTTGGGCTTAAGTGATTCTCTTGCCTCAGCCTCTCAAGTAGCTGGGGCGTCCGCCACAATGCCCAGCTATTTTTTTTTTTGGTTGTAGTTGTCATTGTTATTTAGCTGGCCCCGGCTGGGTTCGAACCCACCAGCTTCAGTGCATGTGGCCGGCACCGTAACCACTGTACTACAGGTGCTGAGACTATAATGTTGCATTTTTAAAACAAAAATTCTACCGAGGGCAGTAAAGTGAGACTCTGTCTCTACAAAAAGAAAAATAAATAAAACAAAAATGTATTCATGCAATACCTGTATAATAAACAATAATTAAAAATACATACATTTTTGAGTAAAACATAAGTTCTATAGTTTTATATAAATTTATAATATAAATGTTTGAAATAAGATATTTATAAATGTAGATTAATATACATTATTTACATTTCTCCCACAAGAGGACCACTAATTATAACTTGTTTTTCATGGTCTAGAACAGAAAAATCTAGACACTTATTTGCCAAAGAATATTGTAATTGTGACCACATTAATTATAAAACAAATTTAAATCGCTAGGAAGAAGAAAATATTTACTCAGGCTCTGCTATGTGCTAGGAGCCAAGCTGGGTGTAACAAACCCATTTAATCTTTGAATGGTTGGTATTACCACTATCTACTAATCTCAGAGTAAATGCTCTGCCCAGGATTACACAACCAAGAAGCAGAGCATCTGGAATTAAAGCCCCTCTAACTCAAAAATCAGATGACTTTCTGTTGAACAATTTGTTGCCACAAAATAACTGTATTCTCTCAACCATGAACTAAGAGAATAGATTCAGAAGGCAACTGGGTGAATACACAGAAATTATACTAAAAAGGTATAGAATAAAGGAGAAGGAAGATCTGAATTATCAAACTAATTGGTAGACCCAAAAAATACAACAGCAATAACCAACTTGAGATAATTTGACCAATTAGCTTTCTACCTCCAACCACTGAAACCATCCCAAACACACAAATGTAACTCCTTTATCAATATTCTAGGGAAAAAATTCTGAAGGCCATTTTGATAACCTTCTTTGACATTTAATACCACTAGTAAAATCTACTTAAAACTAAAAGCTCTACAAAAGGAATCTTTTATTTATTTTGTAGAGACAGAGTCTGACTTTATCACCCTCGTTAGAGTGCTATGGCGTCACAGCTCACAGCAACCTCCAACTCCTGGGCTTAGGTGATTCTCTTGTCTCAGTCTCCCGAGTAGTTGAGACTACAGGCGCCTGCCACAACGCCCGGCTATTTTTTGGTTGCAGTTTGGTGGGGGCTGGGTTTGAACCCGCCACCCTTGGTATATGGGACCGGTGCCGTACTCACTGAGCCACAGGCGCCACCCAATAGGAATCTTTCAAATATATTACAAAATAAATGGCTTAAGTTTCATTACACTGATTTCCAATAAGGCTCAGAACTGATTAAGAACAGATAAAAGAGTTTAATTTCTTTAACTCAGATTTCTTCTACTTTTATGTCTCTAGCCACAACAAACCTTTCATTTCATTTCATAAAAATAGTGACATTATTTAGTTGCTTTTTAAAACTTTTTTGTTAATAACAATCATTTTATCTCTGCAATAGGCTACAGTTGTAAGAAAAAATGACAATACTAGAGATAGTTTTACTATTACTATTATAAATAACTTTCATGGGGGAGAAATTCAGTATATGTAAATTCCAAAGCCAATTCCAAAAGATATTTTTGAGAAACATCTGTCTCCAAATACACACACACACACACACACACACACACATATATATATGTGTGTGTGCATATGCACACACTTTAGGGAATATTTTATTGCATAAATGTAAAATGTTTTATCAAAAAATGTTTTATGGTATAAATTTACTAAATTCAATGTATTCTGTAAAATAAATACTATTTTTAAAGCATACTGGAACTTAGAAGTAACAAAAAGAATAGATGCTTGAAATACTTCATTAGGAAACATTTTCATTTTTATTATCCATCCTTTTGATAAGAGGTGCTTCTAATGTTATGAACAAACTTGATCTTCTTTGAAATGTGTTGTACACGTCTTTTCTGCTTCTGTCACAGTAGCTATAAATAGCTGTTTAAGAATATCCTTATCTAAATTTCTACCTGCAAACAAAACAAAATATGGTGATTATGCTTATTAAAATGTAACCATTCACCTATCAAACCCAGATCATTAAATGGTTAATGATATTCAGAAATCTACAAAAACAATAGTAATTGAGTGATTCCCTCTTCAATTTTCTGGTTAATTCTCTCAAAACAAAATCACTTTGGATTTGGTTGGTGTGGATTGATCACTTTTCTGAAATTGCTTGAAAAAGAATAAAAGGCTTTATCATGTGATCACAGTCACATGATAAAGACAAATACATTAACCACAAGTTTATTTATTTACAAAAAGGCACCGGATTGGTTAATACCTTTTACAGAGTATATTACATCCCTTTCAAATCTATTTTTTACTTTTCTTTAGATATTTAACCCTTTGTCACTTACCAATAAAGACCAATCGATTTGTTCTCTCCCTGTCATCTCTCCAGCTCACTGGAGCTTCTTCCAGATCATAGAGCTCATGGACACCTTGGACAATCACTTGTTGTAGTTTGTCTTTGACTGACACCAGCCCCTGCTCAAAGGAGAACTGACTGATCATTAATCAGTCTCAACTTGAATTTAAAAGCAGAAATGGAGCGTCAACATTTACTGATTACTGCTGTTCATCTTCAACATAAAAAATTCATAAAGACACTGTGGAAATTACTTAATCCCAAGTATTTGTGCATTTTAAAAGTTTTTTAAAACCTACAATTAAAAAAAAGTTTCTGTGCCTTGATTTTTTTAAACAATCCTTTTTGTAATAACAAAATAAATACATATATTAGGATGTTCTTTCAATGTTATTTATCACAACTAAAACCTGAAGCAACAAAATGATAAACATAATATGTATCATATCCTACTGATGATTTTATTTATTTATTTTTGAGACAGAGTCTCACTTTTGATGCCCTTGGTAGAGTGCCATGGCATCAAAAGCAACCTCAGACTCTTGGGCTCAAGCGATCCTCTTGCCTTAGCTTCCTGAGTAGCGGGGACTACAGGCGCCCACTACAATACCCATTTTTAGAGATGGGGTCTCATTCTTGCTCAGGCTGGTCTGGAACTTCTGAACTCAGGCAATCCACTCTCCTCAGCCTCCAAAAGTGCTAGGATTATAAGTGTGAGCCACCAGTCCCGGCCCTGATAATTTTAAGGATTTTATAGTTGTTTCATAGTTGAAATGGGAAAATTTGAGAAGGTAAAGGATTTTAGTGACATTAAAAAATTTATTTTAAACATCTAGTGTGATTAATGGAAGAGATAATGAAATAAAGGAAAAGAAAATTATATTTATCTGGATAAAAGTTCATTTTATATTGATTTGCAGGAATAAAAAACAAATTATCTGATAAACTGGCTCCTATGGGGATAAAATGGATTTCTGGAAAATGTTTGTTATACATATATGCACAGTATTTGTTGTAAAACACATGTATTTTAAAACCGTAGGAAACAAACCACTCTTAGTCATTCTTAACACAATTTTTGTGTATTTTTGGAATATGTGTGTATTTTGAGTGTATTTTCTTCTAGTTTTTCTTCTGCTGTGCCCAGTTTATGTTCTGCTCTTCAGATTTAAATTTTTGTAATAATAAACTGCTTGGCATGAATTACGTAAGCATCAATTTGCATTACTTGTGTATAGATTTTGAAGTACTGTCTACAGTTACTAGAGCTAATTCAATGTAGAGGTGCTGGTGGCAGAATTAGTGTAAATGCCGAAACTGCACTTTTCTACATAACCAGCCCTCATTCAGGGCTAGGGAATAAAAACACTTGCATACTATTCTCTGCCAGTGAGAATCACAGAATGTAGACGGGGGTACAGTCATAAAGCAGCAGCAGGATCTGGCTTAGTAAGTTCCCTTAGTTCCTTTGAGTGGGAGTGATTTGCGATTCACTTGTTATGTTCTACAGAGCTGATCCCAGGTAGAGCCAGGAAAAGATTGAAGAAATTTAGATTTAAATAGTTTCTTGAGACAAGGGGGCACTCACACATTAGTCGGTGTAAACTAATAGAGCTCTTTTGGAAAGAAGTATGAAGAATCCTCAAATAGCTAAAATAGACCTTCCATTTAATTCTGCAATCCCATTACTAGGTAATACCAGGAAGAAAAAAATAACATTTTACCCTAAGGGCATGTGCAGTCGAATGTTTATAGCAGCTCAATTCATAATCGCAAGATGTGCAAACAATCCAAGTGCCCATAAACCCATGAATGGATAAAGTGTGGTATATGTATACTATGGAATACGACTGAGCCATAATGAAAGATGGAGACTGTACATCTTTTGTATTAACCTGTATAAATTTGGAGAACATCCTCCTAAGAAAAGTACCACAAGACTGGAAAAGCAACCATCTAACATACTCAATACTAATATAAAATTAGTAGATAAACAATTACAGGTCACACAGAAACAAAAACAAATGTAAATTCAAGAAGGAGGGAGGAGGAATAACAGCTTCCCCGCAACTGAGCAAGGCGAGTCTGGGGAGACAAGACTCCAGACATCTCTGGTCGGTGGGATCTGTCTATGATCATCCCATTGAGGATACAGGGTGCCAGCAAGGGACTTCTGAACCCCAGGAGGAGGACAAAAACAGTGGAAAACTGGCAAGTGGCTGCGTGTGTTCGATGGACCTAATCACGCCACCAACTGTGAGTACAAGCAGCAGTGAGACTGCAAACTGGAAAGGCCTTACCTGTGAACTTTTTTGGTGTTCTTGGACTTGGCGCTCACTTGAGCTGCCTGGGAAAGAGCTTGAGCAAAAGTGTGGAGAACTTTGGGCATTGTCTGGGGCCCCAAAATGAGCCACTGAGCTGGGCTCAGTGAAAGCCATTGTGTGAAAAAACTGCTCTGGCAAGCTCTGCCCTCAGGGTCTCAGAGCAAGGAACGGGTGGGACAAAGTAACCTAGTGACTGAGCAGCTTAAAGGTGGGGACTGAACTGCCTCACAGCCCTAATCCTTAGGGGCACAGTGAGATGGTTTTGGCACACTGGAGCCTTGGGCTGTTGCCTTGGGTAGAGTGCCCTGACTTCACAGCTCATAGCAACCTCAAACTACTGGGCTTGGCACTGCCCAGACCTCCATAAGAGGTGTGCAGTGACCCCGGAACGGTAACCCGTACCCAGCAGGGCTCCACATTCCCTGACCAAGAACTGCGGGAGCCAGGCAACCCTGCATCCCCCCTCCAGTCTCCTCCAAGCCTCCACACTAGCTCACCCATCTGACTAGGGACTCTGGTAGCTGCGTGCCCTCTGGAGCCCTCCCTGCCCCTGCGCAGAGCCCTTCTCCTGGCCAGAGACTGCTAGAGCCTTGGGTTCTCTGTGCCAAAGTCACTGGGTGCCAGGCACAGAGAACCGTGTGCACCACCCCCAGCCCTGTTGCTGAATCCGGGTGTGTCGCACACTGGAGCTGCTTCTACAACCAGAACTCCCTAACTACAGCAGCCCCAGAGGAACTAAACGGGTCACTCCCTACAAAGATCTAGTAACAATAGAGTGATCCCGCTGGGATCCAATCTTGGAGAGACACCACCCCAACTCTGAGGACGGCCAGAGGCAACGGTGAAAAGCAATCATGAGGTGAAACCAACAGAAAAACTCTGGCAATATGAATAATCAGAGTAGATCAACTTCCCCAAGGATCAATGGGACAGAAACAACACAAGACCCCATGCACAAACAAATAGCTGAGATGTCAGAAATTGAATTCAGGATCTGGATAGCAAATAAGATTGAATTAGAATTCCAAAGGTTATCTCAAGA
>CAUYPK010142853.1:0-13081 GCA_963574355.1 Loris lydekkerianus
ATTCGCCAATTGTTTATATTTGGCCCCATTTGTTTTGTCTTTATAATCCTGTCTTTATATTTTTTATAAAGAATTGACATTTTTTAGTTTGATCAGGTCCCAGTAGTGTATTTTTGAAGCTGCTTCAATTGCCCGGGAGGTTCTTATTCCTCCTTTCTTAAGATACCACTCATGATTCATATTCTCAGTGTAGCTTTTCTGACTTCAGGCAGAAGGGTCTCCCCTTTTCCTGAACTGTCAGCACTTACTGGTTAACCTGGTTATCTCCACTCCTGCTGTTCCACCTGCCCATATCACACTGTTCCTTCCACCAACACTGACACGGCTGCGGCCAATGGGGCCGGCAGCCTCCGAAATCATGGAGCCAGTGGGCTCTTTCCAGTTCTCATCTTGGTTTGCTTCCTTTACTCTACAACATTTGCTTTCTTATCCATCTCTTCTTTGAAACTCCTGGTTCTCTTGGATTTTGTCATGTTACTTACACCCCTTCTAAATTTCCATGATAGCTAGCAGGAGAGTGAGATGATTGGGAGTGAGGGATGTGGAGCCAACCTGTCTGCATTTGAAGCCTGCTTCTGCCACTTACCAGTTGTGTGAACTTGGGAACAGTGCTCGGCTTCTTTGTGCCTCACTTTCCTTGTCTGTAAAGTGGGGATGGTAACACTAGGTACTCTGTATGGGTGTGAAGATTAGATAAAGAGAACTCAGAACACTGCCTAGTACAATCAATAGTCCTTAAGAAATGTCAGCTCTTATTGTTATTTCTCTGACTGTTCTTTCTTAACGTCTTTCAGGAGATTCCAGTTTTCTTTTGGAGGCCTCCAAGTTTCTGTTCTACGATGAGCCTCTTCACCTTGGCAAGTCCTCACTCCCTTGATCATCTCACCTGTTCCTAATGGAACATATTACAGAAATCTTTCTCTCCAACCCAGACCTCTCTTCTGGGATCTCCAGATCAGTGTTTTCGGTTCACCTTAGACACCAGTGAATCTCTCCCAGCTCCGTCCTCTCCTCTCCTTCCCTATCCCTGCCTTGGTCAATGGCACCATCCACCTACTTTCCCGTGGTGGGAACCAACAAGTCACCTTAGATTCCTCCTGGTTCATAGCCCCTCCCAATTTTTCTTTTTTTACTTAATTTTTTATAAATTAGGCAGCACATCATTTTATACTGAGTTCTTCTCCAAATGCACATCTATTTTTAGCTCTAAGACCTGTCCATTTAGTCCATTAACTATCCCTTGTTTTTTGTTTTTTGTTTTTTCCTTCTCTATGGTATTGTTTTCATTCAGGCTTTCAACGTGTTTTGCCTGAAGGGCAGCTATGGTCTCTTAGCTGGATTCCCTGACTTTGGTCTCTCACCACCTACCAACCCGTCCTCCACCTGCTGCCAAGATGATACCTTTAAAACATAATTTGCTTTTCATTCTTCCCCCACGTAAAAGGCCACTTCCTGGTTTGGAGTCCACATTATTTCATGTGACATATCATTGAGGTACTGGAAGAGTTTCAGATCTTCTCTCCTTCCACTACTGTCTCAGTCTGTTTTGTGCTGGTCTAACAAAATAGCACAACCTGGGTAATTTACAAAGAAAAATTTCTTTGGCCTACAGTTCTGGAGGCTGGGAAGTCCAAGGCTGAGGGGTTGCATCTGCAGAGAGCCCTTGTGCTGCCCCCTCCCACAGCAGAAGGGGAGAGGTGGAAGGGCAGGAGCCCCCAAGAGGGGGCTGAACTTGCTTTGATAACAAACCTGCTGTGGGATAACGAGCCAGCTCCCACAATAACGGCATTAATCGGGTCATGAGGGTAGAGCCCTCTAAAGGTTTCACTTCTCAACCCTATTGCATTGGGGAGGAAGTTTCCAACACATGCTTTGTGGAGGATACATTTAAACCATAGCATTCTGTCTCTGAGCTCGCAAATTTCCATCCTTATCAAGGCAAAATAGTTTATTCTATCTTAATAGCCTTGAAAGTCTTAACTTGTTTCATCATCAACTCAAAAAGTTTAGAATTGCATCTAAATTAGATATGAGTGGGACCTCAAGGTATATTCATCCTGAGGCTAACTCTCTTCAGCTGTGAACCTGTGAAATCAAAACAAGTTATAAGAAATAAATAAAAAAGAAGTTATATACTTTCAACTTGTACAATGGTGCAACAGGCAAAGGATGGACATTCCCATTCCAAAAGGTAGAAATAGGCAAGAAAAGAGGGTAATGCTCTGAGCAAGTCCAGAACTCAACAGAGAAAATAATATTAAGACCTAAAGCTGGGAAATAATCTCCTTTGACTCCATGTCCCAAATCTTGGACACATTGGCGGTTGGGCCACCAGGCCTCAGGCAGCTCCATCCCTACATTCAGCCCACCTGGGGGCTCTCAAGGGTTGGGGTCTCCTGCCTGTGGCTTTCCCAGGAGGATGTTGCACTCTGGTGGCCGTCCAGTTCTGGGTCTCAGGGCCTGCCCCATTTTCACGGCTTCACTAGGTATTATTCCAGTGAGGACACTCTATCGTGGCATTCCTCCTGTGACAAGTGTCTGCCTTACTCCTCGGGATATCTGTGATGTCCTTTGAACTCTATTTGGAAGCTCCCGCAGCCCTGGCTCTTGCATTCTGTGTACTGCAGAATTAACACCATGCGGATGCCACCCGAGACCTGCTGCCTGCACGTCCCAAAGTCCCCACACATTAGCCCCCTTGTGCCACACGTGGGGTAACCAAGTAGAAACTGAGGACAGCCCTGGGCAGCATGCCCTGAAATTCCAAGTGTGCCCTGGCCTCTCTTTTGACATTTCCCTTCCCCAGGCCTTGGCATGATGGGCCCGTGACGGGAGGGGTGGCAGCAGGAATCTCTGAAATGTCCTCTGGGTCATTCTCCTGTTGTCTGGGTTAACAGAACCTGGCTTCCTTCTGTACATAGTAATCTCTTTAGCAAACGGTGGATTGGCCGCACCCTTGGTATTCTCTCCCAACAGGCTTTTTTATTCTTTACATACCAGGCTTAGAGTTTTCTAGACCTTCCTGTTGTGCGTCCCTTTTAATTATAAATTTCATCTTTAATTTCTCTCTTCTCTCATTCTCCTGTAAGCAGCTAAAGGAAGCTGCGTAGCATCTTGAATACTTTGCCGTTAGGTATTTCTTCTACCTGAAATTCTAGTTCGTTGCTCTTAAATTCTACCTTCCACTAAGTCCTAGGTCACAAATACAATTTTGCCACGTTCTTTGCAGTTATAACAAGGATGGGCTTTTACTCTAGTTTCTAATACCTGGTTTCTCATTTCTGCCTGTCATCTCATCAGAATAGCCTTTACTATCTGTATTTCTTTTCTTTTTTTTTTTTTATTAAATCATAGCTGTGTACATTAATGTGATCATCCCCACCAATCCCCCTCCCTCTGCCTACCTCCCCCCTCCCTCCCCTCCCTTTTCCCCTCCCCCCTGTTCTTAGGTTGTAACTGGGTTATAGTACTACCCATATTTCTACCAATATTCTGATCATCACCAATTGAAGAACCCATGGGAAGATTTAGGCTCACCCTATAGCTCTAGTCTTACTTGTTCCCTCACCAGAATTACCTTTAATGTTCCATTCATAGCAATCTAGGCTTTTTCTAGCCTGCTCTTCCAAATTCTTCCAGCCTCCATCCATGATGTAGTTTCAAAGCTGTTTCATTTTCAGGTATTTGTTATAGCAACAGCTTCACTTCTCAGCACCAGTTTCCCCACTCTATTTTGTGCTACTATAACAGAATACCAATGATTGGGTAATTTATGAAGAAAATAACTTTATTTGGCTCACGGTTCTGGAGGCTGAGAAGTCCAAGGTCATGGTGCTGCATCTGGTGAGGCCTTCCTGCCATGTCATCTGTACTGGAAGGTGGATGGGCAAGAAAGCATGAGGGAACAAGTCAGGCCTAGTTTGCTTTTATAACAAACACTCCCTTGCAATAGTGACATTAATCCATTCATGAGTGCAGAGCAGAGATCTCGTGATCTAATTACCTCCTAAAGCTTTTACCTGTTAACACTATTGCTTTGGAGATTAAGTTCCCAGCACATGCTTTCTGTGGGACACATTCAAACTATAGCAAACACTCACAACACATCTTTTTCAATAGCCCTGGAGGTTTGTGTCTCCACAAACAGGCCTTTCCTTTATACTTCTGTGAGGTTGTGTCTATTATTTATTCTGCCTGAAATGACCTCTCACTCCATGATCCATTTCATTAAAATCTATTTACATCAATGATTCTCAACAGGAATTGCTCTTGGGGACAGTTCTTCGTGTAGGATTGATCTGGCATCTGTGGTTTCTGGGTGTTGGATGCCAGTAGTGGCTCCTTCCTCCTCTTTGCTCCCACCAGACCCCTGCAAACTCAGTCATTATGCTAACCACAAAAACTGCCCACCCTCATTTCCAAAGCCTTTCTGGGTAGGAATGGCCCTAGTTACAAGCTATTATGATTCTTTAAAACTGCGCTTATGCCCATCTGCTTGGGAAGCCATGCTTGGACCTCACTGCTGACTGATAGCTGTTTCTGCCTCTTTGTTCTCATTAATCCATGCAAATTTCTACTGTTGTTAATTTTCCTCTCTCTTCCTGGGCTGGCAGTTTCTCTAGGACAGGATTCATCTTTACATCCCCTAATATAAGTCAATAGTCTGTAAATATTTATAGAATAAGTGAATGTTTATATTATTTTTCATTTGGTATTTGTGTGTTCTTTTAGGCTGTAATTTGCCTGTTTTACCTGTCTATACCCTTTCTTCTCAGCAAGGCTGAAAGGTACTTGAAGGAAGAGACATACACCTGTTTTGCTTATTACCTAGTACAAAGCATATAGGGTGTACTAGGTAAAGGTGTTGAATTGAACTAAACAGTTAGAGATAGTCATAGTTCTAAGCCTAAATCTCCATTCTGTTCTTTGCTTAAAGATCATGTCTCTAAATGTTAAAGCACTATTCTAGAATTTTTCTTCAGGGTTTACACTTTTGTCCACTAGTTTTATAGTCTAGAATTGGGTATAGTAATCACCTGTCTAGTTTAAGAATTCTTTAATCATGGTGGGGCGGGGTAAGTGCTTTTCTGTTCCTACAAAGGCCTGGGTGGGGTTGGGCAGGCAGGAGGATTGTCACGCACAGCCGTGATTTGGTGCCTGAAATACAAGATTAAAGGCATGGGGAGGTGGTGGTTTTCTTCCCTCAGTAGTTAGATTTGTTAACTTCTGAGGACCCCTCTCTGACTAGAAACTCTTCCGAGCAGCAAGAGGGTTTTCCACGGGTCTGTGTGCCTCACAGCTGCTCTTGCTGCCGCTCCTTTTTCTCTGTTTACTCAGCAGTCTTTGGGTCAGTCTTGTGAAAATACAGCTTCAGGTTAAGTTATTGCCCCACTTTAAACCCTTCAGTGGCTTCTTGCTGCCTCTAGAAGGGGATTTTTTTTGGGGGGTGGGGGGCCGGGCCAGGTTTGAACCCGCCACCTCCAGTATATGGGGCTGGTGCCCTATTCCTTTGAGCCACAGGATTTTGTAGCAGAAGAATATGATTTTTCTCTTGGATCTCAAAACCTTAAAAAATTGAGCCACAAGAGAAAACCAGTGTCATGATTTAGCAGTCACTTTGTTTTTGCCCATAAATTCTATTTCTTACCATGTTCACTCACTTCACTAGGGTGGGTCTGAATTTCTTTTGATTTAAAAAAAAATTCCAAATTCATTCATAAAAGATAAAGTCCTCCTGCCATACATACTATTCAAAACAACCTGCCACATGCTGTGAAAGATGTTCTCAAAATGTTTCAAGTAATGGCAACATCATTGGAAAATATAAAAGAAAAGAAAAACTCACCTATGGTTGTTGCCATAAAAGAGGGAAAACTAATTAGAATACATAAATTCTAGCATGATTTAAAAAACTGAAATATTTGTTAACGTAATTGTATATCCACACATTGTTGGAAGGAACAAGATAGAGATACTTTGTGTTACAAAACATTTTACAGAAGTAAAGTCTTAATATCATAACCAGTATAGACATCAATACATTTTCTCCATTTTAATCATGTTTCCCCAATTTTACATATATGCCAGTATGTGTAAAATTGTGTTTTTAAAATTTTCATACTCTTGCATCATCTGCGCAGGTTAATTTACCCTCGGCCACAGCCAAGATATTGAACAGTTCTCAAACCACAGAGGCCCCTGGTGTATGTGTTGCCCTTTCATAATCACAACCACCTTCCAGTCCCCCAGTGTTGCTTCTAGTACCTGGCAACCAGTCATCTGGCCTCCATTCCTGTAACTTTGTCATTTCAAATATGTTATATAGATGGAATTATACACTCTGTAACCTTTTGGAATTGGCTTTGGTTACTTAGCATAATTTCCTGAGGCTTCATCCCTGTTTTTGTATGTATCAATTGTTTGGTCCTTTTTATTGATACATAGTATACATTGCTGTGGTTTGTCTGTCTGTCATATGTACTAGAGTTTTATTTAACCATTAAGCTGTGGATAGACATTTGGGCTGATTCTGTTTTTTGACTATTACAAATAAGACTGCTATGAACAGGCCAAGTGCAATGGCTCACGCCTGTAATCCCAGCATTCTGGGAGGCCAAGGTGAGTGTATTGCCTTAGCTCAGGAGTTTGAGACCAGCCTGGGCAAAAGCGAGACCCTGTCTCTAAAAGAAAAATAGCTGACGGGTGGCACCAGTGGCTTAAGGAGTAGGGCACTGCCCCCATATACCAAAGGTGGCAGGTTCAAACCTGGCCCTGGCCAAAAACTGGAAAAAAAAAAAAAATAGCTGGGCGCCATGGTGGGCACCTGTAGTCCCAGCTGCTCAGGAGGCTGAGACAAGGGAATTGCTTGAGCCCAAGAGTTTGAGGTTGCTGTGAGCTATGACACCACAGCACTCTACCCAGGGTGGCAAAGTGAGACTCTGTCTTCAAAAAAAAAAAAAAAATTGGGACTGCTATGAACGATCAGATACAGGTTTTTATGTGAACATAAATCTTTATTTCTCTATGGGGGAAATGTCCGTTAGTGCAATATGAAAAATGTGCATGCATACAAAAATTTGCATCTGATTTTATGTAGTTGGTTTATAGGCTCTAAAGTTCATTGATGGATCATATTTTATAGACTCATGGTTTAGTTAATGTTGCATTAATTTCCAGCAATCCCACATAAGACTCCAGGGAGAGTTGCCTTTCCCATATCAATGTAAAAAAGTGAGAAACTCTATAGCTTACAAAATAAGAGCAAGCTTCTTAGCCAGGCTTTGCCTAGGGCTTAACTCAAGTGTTCTTTTCTCAGTAAATCACTCCTTGACTTGTCTGGGAGACATTGCCAGATTCCTTTTTAAAAGCCTTTTAGCTTAAACAGCTACAGCACAAAAAATAATCTTTCTTAAACCGAGGCATCAGCAAATGAGTGAACTTCTGGGTTTTCGTACCTGTCAGGTCAGTTTTAAAGGCATGGCTCTCCCGTCTGTGTGATGCATTATTTTTCATGCTCCAACTTTATAAAAATGAACAGAAAATAGAAATGAGGTGCTGATGAAGCAGCACGGATCTGGTAAATCTGATTCAATTATTAGCTGCGCCCATGCAGAGAATCGCGATGAGCTGGGCATTCATCAAATGTGACCACGTATTTCATGACGAGGGGAAAACAAAAGTAAAGCATGTGTAGGAAACGGTGGAATAGATGTTCAACATTTCGGCTAAAGGGAGATGTGCCGTGAGGTATTGTTAGGTCTCTGACAGAAGGCCCTAGAAGTCCGTACACTTTTGTTCACACTATGTGTGTGTTTTAAGGATGGATAATATATAAACCTAGGAGACCAGTGATGTTTACTCCCTCTGGCTCACAAACCTGTTGCTGCAACTTATCCAACTTCCTTGTGTTTCCTGAAAAATAACGTGTGTCTGTCTGCGTGCTGGGCTCCCTTGTTCTGCGTGGAGAACGCCTTTCCTTTTTCATGCTTGCCTTCCACTGTCAAGTTCTGCCCGTCCTGTGGTCTTTCTCCTCCTCTCTCCCAGCTTCTCATGGGTGTAGGTGTCATCCCAGTGCTGTGAGGGGCAGCATTCTAGGGGTGTCCCAAAAGTCTACGTACCGAGGAAAAATTTCATAACAACAGACACCTTGAAGTGTGGGTGGGAAAGAAGACTTTGTGCGTGTGTGGATAGAGGTGGCCAATGTGTAGGGAATATTTTGTAAATAAATTGTACATTTAGCTACAATTTTTTAGGCAACTGTTGGGATACCCTGTACACATCCCTCCCAAGACAGCCTGAGTGGTGCTTTTCACATAGTAAGTAACAATAAATTGGCCTCTGGACATGAAAGAGGGACTTTGAGATCTATTGCTAATGAGGAAATTGATGCCTTGGTAGGTTGTATCTCGCCCACAATGCTTGAGGGTTGAGTGAGCTTTGAGCTGACAGTGAACGTAAGCTAACAGATGAACAGCATCAGTAAGATTATAAAGGGGATGTTCAATAGATCTGTAAAAAGCTTCCTAAAGGCTTAATCACTCTGTGTGCAAATATATCCTGTGAAATACAAGTGAGTGTGACAGGCTTGGCGGAACATTTTGTTAGCAGCTAGCTCCTGTTCCTTTTTGTCCTTTATAAACAGCCTCTAATTTCGGCTGCACCATTTCACACGGCCTGGCCCGCCTCCTTCCTCCCCACCCCCCATCACCCCCATTGAGTTTGAATTAATGAGATTCTATTGAATAGTGACTGTGTTGTTTCCTTTCTAATCTTCAGACATCTCCCTACTGAGTTTACCAAATAATTCAACTCTTTCCCTTAAAGCTGCTTAGACCTGCATGACTTCAGCTTGACACAGGTCTGTAGACACTGTTGTGTATTCAGTAATAGGTTCATTTCTGAGACGCTCTCTCCTTACCCATTTCTACGGTGCTGGCATTGAAGGTTTTTACTCAGGCTTGGCCTTACCTCCCAATTGTTTGTTGTTCTTTCCTTCTCTCTAGTTAGTGTAACCATTATTTTTTAATTTTTTTTCTTTTTTTTTGAGACAGAGTCTCACGCTGTCACCCTCAGTAGAGTGCTATGGTATCACAGCTCACAGCAACCTCCAGCTCTTGGGCTTAGGCGATTCTCTTGCCTTGGCCTCTCGAGTAGCTGGGACTACAGGCACCCACCACAACACCTGGCTATTTTTTTTTTTTTTTTTTTTTTTTGTTGTTGTTGTTGCAGTTTGGCTGAGCCGGATTCAAACCCGCCACCCTTGGTATATGGGGCCGGTGCCCTACTCACTGAGCCACAGGCACCACCCAGTGTAACCGTTATTAAACACAATTATAACTCTACATTCCTGGGTTAGTTTGAAGGGCTGTGGATCAATGGTTCCTTCTAAATTAGGATTTTGCACTGAGTTGGCCACAGAATTGTCTTAATGGTTGTTACTCCACCCTTTGAATTTTCAGACTTCAGGGGCAACATTCAGCTTTATAAAATCACATAAAATTCTATGGAGCTTTTATGGTCTTCTATTTCTTTGGTACAATGTATTTCAGAATTCTCGATCCTGTACATTTCCTCCAGGCTGTCTGGGTGAGGCTGAGCGGGGTAGGCCCACTTGAGGACCCAGTTACCCAATCATTTTGATCTAATATTGAGAGATTCTGAGTTGCTTTCATTTGAAATAAATATTCAAATGCCTTATAAAACCCTTTGTATATGCTTAAAATGTAATAATAATGGTTGCAGCTAGCATTTCTAGAGTGCTTCTGAGAGGCACTAAGTATTTTTTGTTTTTACTCTTTCAAATCTCTTAATCCTTACAACAGTGTTTCAATGTGGGTACCATGGCTGGTTCCATGGCTGGTTCCACTTGGCAGATGAGAAACTGGCCTGGGCAGTGAAATACAGGGCATCAGTTAAAACATAGCACAGCTGATGTTCAGGGTAGCCGGTTCCCAGACCTGTGCTCCTGACCGTGAGGAATTCACTGCCCTTTAGCCAGGCAAGTTGCTGTCTTTCAGACTATATGCATGTTACAAAAGGACTTTATGCTCAGGCTACAGAGGCCACGGGGCAGGGGTCAGACAGGTTGCCTTTACATCCTACTCAGCCACTTCTAGCTGCTCAACCTCAGTCAAATAGGACAAATTTGTGAGCTTTTCTTTCCTCATATGTAAAGGAACAAGGAGCATGAGAGGTCCTCTTATTGAGGGTAGGAGCATGATATTGTGAAATACATGCAGTTTTTAGTTTTCCTGTTTCCTGCCATATAATTCCTAAAATCCATGGGATCTCCCAAGTGATGTCTTTTGGTATGCTAATGGGTGACTGGTGGCTGGGGGCCGCTGGATAGCTCAGAATGGGGGCTGGTCACAGAAAAGATCAAGGTAAAATTAGGGCATTGGGACTTTCAGTTCCACTGCCAACCTCCAGGGAGGAGAGAAATATCGAAAGTTGAATTGATACCCTATGGCCAATGATGTAATCAAATCATGCCTACATAATGAAGCTTCCATTTAAAACCCATAGGACTGGGTTGCAGCGTATCCAGATAGCTGCACTGTGGAAGTTCATGCAGGGCGGCACATTCAGTGAGGGCGTGGAAGCTCCGCCCCTCTCCCCACCTTCCTGGCTCTGTGTGTCTCTTCACTGCATCCTCTTTAACATCCTCTAACAAACCAGTACGTGTGTTTGCTTCATTTCTCGGAGCCCCACTAGCAAACTAATGAACCCAACTAGGAGGGCGTGGTAACTCTGACTCACGCCAGGTTAGGGCACACGTGAACAACCTGGAGCTTTTAACTGACATCAGAAGTGGGGGACAGTTTTGTGGGGCTGAGCCCTCAACCCATGCAGATAGTGTGGGAATTGAAATGGTTTGGAGCACACCCAGTTTGTGTCCACACAGAGTTGATTGCTTGCTTGGTGTTGGGGGGGGGGGCACATCTAGTGTCAGAAGCATTGTGAGAGTATAGGAGAAACTGTTCTACACAGGGGGTCTCAGGGAGAGTTCCTTAAAGTGAATCTCCTTAAAATGGGGACAAAAACTTCACAAGAAATAGTGGTGGAAAAAAGATTTGCTGGGGGTTCTATTTTGAAAATGAAATTGAAAGCATGAAAATATATTTATAAAGTTTATATTTTGTTTCCTTGGCTAAAAGGGAGCATAGGATCATAGGCTCTGGAACAGAATGGGTTTCAATATCAGCTCTGCCCTCTATGTGATCTTATATAAATTATAATTTTCAGTTTTGTTTTTTTTTTTAAATATTAGTTTTATTTATTTATTTATTTTTTGCAGTTTTGCAGGTGCTGGTTTGAACCCAGCACCTCCGGCATATGGGGCCAGCGCCTTACTCCTTTGAGCCACAGGTGCCACCCTAATTTTCAGTTTTGTACTAACTCTAAGAATGAACAAAAAGTGAATTCTGTCTCTCTCTTTCACGCACGCGTATGTGTGTGATAGAGACCTTAATTGGGGGGCATAAAATTTTCTGACAAAATTGATTGACTGCACATCCAACAGCTATGCTGTCACATTTGCTTTTCAGAGCATGATTATGAGGGTCATTTTTATTAGAAAGATCTAAGAACTTCTTGCATTTTCTCATGGGAGTGGAGAGGTGTCCTTATCCCCTTAATATTGAAGCTATCATCTTTGAAGCTACTGTCTTGTCATGATATTTCTTTTTCACTAGTGAATGAGTCTGTGCCACTTGTCAGTGACCCAAAGCCTAAAATGCAATTCAGCAGTTCTCCAGTGAAACTTTTAACTACATGAAAATTTGTATGCTTTTAAAAAGATTTCTAATTTGGGTGGTGCCTGAGGCTCAGTGAATAGGGCACTGGCTCCATATACTGAGGGTGGCAGGTTCAAACCCGGCTCTGGCCCAACTGCAACAAAAAATAGCCAGGCATTGTGGCAGGCGCCTGTAGTCCCAGCTACTGGGAGGCTGAGGCAAGAGAATCACCTAAGCCCCAGAGCTGGAGGTTGCTGTGAGCTGTGATGCTACTGCACTCTACGGAGGGTGGCAGAGTAAAACTCTGTCTCTTAAAAAAAAAAAAAAAAAAAAAGATTTCTAATTTTCTTTAAAATTGATTTGTAGTTTATTTTACACTATTTGGTCATCCCACCAAGACCAAAGCAAACAATCTACAAAAACAAAACAACAAAAAAAGTCATTGGTTGTTTAGTGGTTAAAAAAAAAATATTTCTCTATATAGATGGGATGGCTTGAGGGAAGATACTAGTGTCAAATGAAGTGGGGGGGGGGTGCAGAGAAAGAATGGGGATAGAATTGCTGGTTTGGGCTTAATTCTATAAATGGTTGGTTTACTTTTGGAATATTTTTATGTTTAGCTAGCTTTTGCTTCTTGGTGTAATCTTGTAATGGCAGTGATGTGGAAAGAAATTATTCAGGTAAAAAGGACTTGCTATGTATCCTGTCTAGGTTAGTATGAGGATCATCTGAGACAACGATTGTAAAGTTTTAGCACAGTGCCTGAGCATCACTTGTTCATTGGTTTTATAAAAGGCATATACACATGCTCAAAGTCAAAATTAAGGTTTTATGTTCATTCTGTCTTAGAATATTTTATTTAGATGCAAAAGCAGAATTTTATAAAAATCAATTGATTTCCTTAGTCTATGAAAGTTGAATGGGATAGGCCTGGTGTGGTGGCTCACACCTGTAATCCTAGCAGTCTGGGAGACCCAGGCAGGTGGATCGATTGAGGTCAGGAGTTTGTTACCAGCCTGAGTAAGAGTAAGACCCCTATTTTTAGTGAAAATACAAAAACTAGCTGGGCATTGTGGTGGGCGCCTGTGGTTCCAGCTATTTGAGAGGCTGAGGCAAGAGGATCACTTGAGCCCAGGAGTTTGAGGTTGCTGTGAGCTGTGATGTTGCCATGGCACTCTACCCAGGGTGACAAAGCAGACTGTCCCAAGGCGGGGGGGGGGGGGGGGGCGGGGAAAATTTGAAAAGTTTATTTAATTTCCTCTCTAATTAAAACTATAAAACCAATTTTTTTTTTATGTAAGCTGTTTGTTTTTAAATGCATTTTGTTTTTAATTTTTTAAAATATT
>CAUYPK010142854.1:0-11191 GCA_963574355.1 Loris lydekkerianus
AACATATTCTCCTTAGCAAAGTATCCCAGGAATCGAATAAAAAGTATCCAATGTACTCAGCCCTATTATGAAGCTAAACTATAGCTTTCACATGAAGGCTATAACCCAACTATACCACAAGACTATGGGGAAAGGACCAAGGAAGGGGAAGGGAGGGGGGAGGTTTGGGTGGAGGGAAGGTAATGGGTTGGGCCACATCTATGGTGCATATTTTTATCTATAATAAAAATAAATAAATAAATAAAGGTTAAAAAAAATAAATAAAATCTAAGCTGTCAGGAGAGTCTGTTAACTCTAAGGTCAAAAAATCTTTCTAATGCGCTAAAGTCTGGGGCCCATGAGGAGCAATGGAAATCCCTCTGTGGGCAATTTTTGTGCTGCCAAAATCCACTCTGTTGTTTTGTTTATTAATTTCTCTAGTACTTGCACAAAAGGTTGAAGTAAAAGTGTCTGAAAAAAATAGAACCTTCATTTCCTATACAAGTTTTGAATAACTCTGGATTAGTCCAAAGGATTGGCTTATGAAAACCTTTTTTATATGAAGAACTGTATTAAGTGAGAAAGCTTAATTTGGAGGCCGTGACCCTGAATTGGCCAGCAAGAAAGTTTCAATATTAACACTAAAACCCAAAGTAAGGCAAAATGTGTTTTCCTCGTATTTGTGGTTTGCCATGCTCTGACTTTTTAGTTTTAATCTATCCTCCCCCCGTCTTTAAACTTGTGGGACACAATTACACTGAAGTCATCAATGCCATTCTCTTTTGCGAAAATCCTAATATTGCTTGACCTTCTTTAAGATTTTTGGCATTTATAATGTTTACTTTGTTGTCTCAGTAGGATGTTTTTATTCTTGCTTACTTTGAGGATTCCTGTCCATTTGTCATGCCTTTCAGCAGGTCATCCCTGTATCCTGAGCTCTTTCTACACATTTCTGGGAGTTAGACGTTGCTTCTGGGGGTGTGATGAACCTTGCCGAAATCAGCTGTTTTAAACAGAGTCCAACACTCTGTGTCTCTATCGCTCACCACAATACTGCGTTTCTGTTTCAGCAATGCCTAGCAAGTGAAAGTCTCAAAATCCTAACTCAAATGCTTCTTGACACATTCTTACAGTTCCTGTATTTGTCTGCCAGAGACATTTCATGCAATTTACACATTTTCATTGACACTGTTTGTATCAGTATTCAATTACATATGTACAATCCCTAGGAGATAGACAATACATATCAGGATTGTTGACAAAGATTTGACCTTTCCAGTAGTGCAGGTTGTTTAAGCTGGTTTAGCAGTCCTGCTTCAGCGGTTGTCTTCGCCCCTGATGCTGCAGCCCAGAATTTGACCAAGACTCAGCTTTACAAAATAGTTTGACTATTCTCAGCTTTACTAAATTTTAGACAGACTTATTCCTGATTTTGTGCCTCGGATCCCCTTTTTATCTGCCATTTTTATTAAGGTATACTTATAAATAGGAATTAAATATATTTAAAGTATATGACTCAATATTTGGATATACATAAGCCTTGTGAAATAAACGTCACGATTAAGGTAATTAACAGCACCATCAACTCAGTTACCATTTTCTCTTTTTTCCTTGTAGTGAAAATGTCACTTCTCTTTTTTTTCTGCATGTATTTAGTAAATTTGTAGCATTAAATCTTTTCTCTACTCCTGTGAAATGTAAAGCTTCTTCTTTTTTTTTTTTTTTTTGAGACAGAGTCTCAGCTATTACCCTGGGTAGAGGGCCGTAGCATCATAGCTCACAACAACCTCTAACTTTTGGGTTCAAGAGATCCTCTTGCCTAAGATTGTTTGTTTGTTTTGTTTTCTTCTATTTTTAGTAGAGAGGGGTCTCCTGAGCTCAACCAATCCACCTGCCTAGGCCTCCCAGAGTGATAGGATTACAGGCATGAGCCATAGCACCTGGCCTAAAGTGTAAAACGTTTCAAAAGCTTCTTGACATTTTTAGAAACCAGGTGATACAGGACTGGTGGCACCAAGACATGCTTCCTTAGCCCTGGTGGTGTTGGTGCAGGCTGCCAGAGGAACCAGCGGGTGGGCAGGGGTTGCCCTGTGAAGGGGCCAGACACCTGCTGGGGAGACACTGGGCCTTGTTGTATCCTTCCCCCTGCTCTTCTGGCTAGTCAATTTCATGAATGGGACTTGATGTCTCCTTCCCCACCTGCCTTTCTGGCTGAAGGGGAAAACCCACCTTTTCTAGGGTGGGTCAATTTCATGTGAGTTTCCAAGGCCTGAGAGTTCCGACCCACTGCTGCTAAAATTGAAGGTTGGCTGTAACTTTAGAAAACCTATTCCCTAAAAGTAAACATTGAGTTCTTGAAAAACAACCCCCCAGGGACTATATATACCCCAGATCAGAGAGCCTGGGAACAGACTTGGGAAAGGGAGCAAAAGGGTTTGTTCCCCTGCTTGAGTTCTCTCTGCCAGGAGCTTTGGTTTTTACCTATGTTTCTGTGAATAAATCCTGTCTTACCACTGATCGATGGTCTGTGGATTCATTCTTCAAATCGCGGAGACCAAGAACCTGAAACACATATCACAGGGATATCTTTCACAGGACTCTTAAAGCCACCCCTTCAACATGGAATCATCTAGGAAGATAGCATCCCTGTCTCTTAGGCTCTCTGGGAGGCTGGGAAGCCATGGTGGTGGTGTTTTGTTCACGTTGTAAAACTACCTCCTGTCATAAACTTAAGAGCACATTTACCCTTCCAATGGATAAAATTAGCAAGCATAGACAGCCTGCCATCCCCACTTCACCTCAGCCATTGCCTTGCCTAAAGTCATCTTTGCCCATTTACATTCATCCAGTGTAATTTTGGCTTAGTCTACAGAAAGATGTAAAATGGGAGGAGACCGCAGGATGAAGCTGGGGCCCACAAGCATGAGCAAGGATCCCATGAGAATGGATTTGTGCTCCTACCTTGGTGGCATAGGTGTCCTGGGGATACAAGGTTCTTCAGAGAAAAGTGAAAAATACATGCTCAATCAAGAATTTGTGGAAACTCTCTTGTGGTTTGGCTAACCTAAAACATGAAGGAATTCTGTGAGATATAATTTTCAGTTGGCATATTGCAAAGTCTTCTTCCTTACTTTGTATCAGGAATAAAAAAATAACTCAGCTGGGTGTGGTAGCTCACACCTGTAATGCTAGCACACGGGGAGGCCTAGGCAGGTACATTGCTTGAATTCAGGAGTTCAAGACTAGCCTAAGCAAGAGTGAGACTCTGTCTATACTAAAAATGGAAGAAAAAACAACAACAACAACAAAAAAACTAGCCAGGTGTTACGGCAGGTGCCTGCAGTCCCAGGTACTTGGGAGGCGGAGACAAGAGGATCACTTGAGCCCAAGAGTTGGAGGTTGCTGTGAACTATGACTCCTTGGCACTCTACTCTGGGTGATAGACTGAGACTCTGTCTCAAAAACAAAACAAAACAAAACAAAACAAAACAAAACAAAACAAAACAAAACAAAACAAAACAAAACAACACAACCACCCTGCAAGTCTTATCCCCAATAGGACAACTCCTGTGAAGTTCATTCAGTTCTGGCTTCTCATGGGCATTCTTCTTCATTGCTATAAAAGGTCATGTGCTAAAATATAATTGATCATACCTGCCTTTGTTCTCCCTAATACTTTCTTCACCCATTTAAACATTGCTGATGAATATATTCTAAAGATAACTTTTATGGGCAATTGTATATGTTAAAATGCATAGTTATAATGCCATCTCAAGTACGTTAAAAGCCTCATGGAAGCTCTGTATCAGGATTGGAATACTTTTTCTGTAAAAGGCCAGATAATAAATATTTTGGGCTTCGCAGGTCACATATTTTGTTTTATCCTCAAAAAACTTTATATTGTAGAACGTATTCCTATCTTTCAGGCCATAGACTATCTGTTAGGTAAAAATATAATTATTATACTAATATAGGAATAAGTTTAAGACTGTTAGGACTGAATAGGTGTGTAAACACAGAAAACAAGTGCATATGTTTGAATTTTTAACTGCAAAGACCGGGGTTTTTGTTATGCTTAATCCTAGTTTTCTTAATTTACAGACTTTTGTTTCTTTTTTACTTAATAATGACATACACTAGTTGATAATTTTATTTTTTCCAGTAAATAGTTATCAAGTGGAGTATCAGTCAAAATAATGAGAAATCCTTAGTGTACATGGGGATATTAGAGTATTTAAAATTAAATAAACTAAGGAAGCTATTTTAAATCCAATAGATGATGAAGAATTGTACAAATTCACACAGAGAAGAAGTGAGTTTGAAGGAAAATCTTCTAAAAAGAGTATGCATGCATCACTTATGTAAAAGCACTCTCTAAAGAAAAGGATGTCTTATCTGAGATCTATTCAAAATTAAAAATAAGAAATTTTAATGTAAGTATTTAATATTTATTTGCTGTTTCTCTCAAGGAATAGAAGCAAAATAAAAATCATGTGAACTCTCTTAAGGAGACAAGTGTTGGTGGAAAGATATTAGGCCATATAATATATAATTTGCATACTACAAATACACCAATAAAAGCCTTATTTTACTGGGTTCTTATGTTTTCTTTCAGAGAATGCAGTGTTTAAGAGATCAGTATGGGGAGGTGACGAGAAGTTATGTTAGTCAAAATACTTATCTTCCATTAATTTTAATTATTTTAACATACATATGTTCAGTATCTCCTGGAGGGTTTTTAAATCAAATAATTATGAAACTATTAGAAACATTGAAAACTATTATAAATACCTAATTTCTAGTAGTAGACATGCAAACATTCTGTAAACACAAGAAAATATTTAGCCATGATATTATTTAGAATTTTTAAATTTCCCAATACATCATGAGACAAATTTTCATCAAATTTATAGTGATAATTCATTAATTCTCAAAAGTGACTATATTCAGTGACCTTTAATAATTTTATTTTCAGAAATTTAAATCAAGGTATCTTCTCTAAAAAGAAATTTTGAAAAACATATCAAGAATTTTTAAAAGAATCCCAAGTTTTGAAAATACAAATCTAGTTCTGAGAATCTGTTCTTTGGCTGTAATTGAAATACAAAGTGTAGACAATAAATTGAACACCAGCCATTAGAAAAAACAAAACAAAACAAAACAAAACATATAATAGCCCAAAGCAGCTAACATAATTAAAATGTCACTAACATAAATGTTACTAAGATATAATGATGTCATATAAAAGACAGGCCCGGTGCTATGGTTCATGCCTGTAAATAATCCCAGCCACTCAGGAAGCTGAAGAGGAAGGATTGCTTGAGCCTAAGAGTTCAAGACATGCCTAGGTAATGTAGAGAGACCTTGTTTCTTAGGAGAAAAAAAAAAAAAAAAAAAGAAGAAGAAGAAATTAAAAGAAAATTAGCCAAGCAAGGTGATCTACCCCTGCAGTCCCAGCTACTCAGGATTCTAAGGAAGGATGATAGATTGAGTGTAGGACTTTGAGTTTACAATGAGTTATGTTTTTACCACTGACCTCTAGCCTGGGCAGCTGAGTGAGACACCACCTCAAAAAAGAAAAAAAAAAGTCTACAGATTTCAGGAATAAAATGTCTACTCATCTCTTGGAGCCATAGTGTAGTAATCTTTTTTTTTTAAATAAACACTGTTGAGAATAGCCCACACATAAAATCCCAACACTGCCGATGCTGATGTGGATGTGGACAGAAAGGAGCATTTTTGCAATGCTAGTGGGATTGAAAACTAATATTACCTTTATGGAAAGAAGTATGGAGAATTCCCAAAGAACTAAAAGTTGACTTTTCATTTGATCTTGCAATCCCTTTTCAAGGTATCCGCTCAGAAGAAAAAAAAAAAAAATCATTTTATCATAAGGGTATTCACAATAGAATTTTTATTGCAGTTCAACTCACAATTCCCAAGATGTGGAAGTAACCCAAGTGCCCATCAACACATGAAAGGATTAACAAACTGTGGAGTACTATTCAGCCATAAGAAAAGATGGAGACTTTACATCTTTAGTGTTTACCTGGATGGAGCTGAAACACATTCTTCTTGGTAAAGTATTACAAGAATGGGAAAAATGTATCCAATGTACTCAATGCTAATATGAAAATAATTTATAAACAGCTATATGCCCACATGAAAGAAAAACACAAATATATTTTAGTGAAGGGGAAGGAAGAGGAAGAGTCACACCTCACCAGGTGTGAGTGGTAAGATCTCATCTAATGTGCACAATGTGAGGGTATTCAATATGTCCCCTGGGTAAAGGGCTCAACTACAACTTGAACTTTACTTTAGAAATGAAGACAATGTAACCTAAACATTTGTACCCTTATATTAGTTGGAAATTAAAAAGAAAAAGAGAGATAGAATTAAACACCACTGTAACTTACATTTGTTCCTACATACAATTGAAAATTCACTTTAAATTTAGTGATATGTATTCAAAAATGAAAATGGAAGTAACACAAATTATAACTCCAAAATAGAAGTTAGAAAGCACAAATAATTTATGTTAATAATTTATGTTAACATTTCCAAAACTATGTGTATAGTATGTCTATGTATGCTTTTATTTAAATAAATTATTTTAATTATGTAAGGAGAGTATGTATTTATTGATAAAGATTATTGACTCTGTAATACTTTGTGGTCCTATTTTTTTTTTTTTTTATTATTTTCAAAATACATTTTCACTGGACCCACACCTTTCACAATTAACTAAGTTAGACTCTCACTGGATTAAAGATTTAAACTTAAGACATCAAACTATAAAAATACTAGAACAGAGTGCAGGGAAAACACTTGAAGAAATCAGTCTGTGCGAGTATTTTATGAGGAGGACACCCCCCCCGGCAATTGAAGCAGCTTCAAACAAACACTACTGGGACCTGATCAAACTAAAAAGCTTCTGCACAGCCAAGAACACAGTAAGAAAAGCTAGCAAACAACCCTCAGAGAAGATATTTGCAGTTTATGTCTCCGACAAAGGTTTAATAACCAGAGAACTCAAAGGTATAAGCAAGAAAAGAACAAGTGATCCCATCTCAGGCTGGGCAAGGGACTTGAAGAGAAACTTCTCTGAAGAAGACATGTGCATGGCCTACAGACATATGAAAAAGTGCTCATCATCTTTAATCATCAGAGAAATGCAAATCAAAACTACCTTGAGATACCATCTAACTCCAGTAAGATTAACCCATATCACAAAATCCCAAGACCAGAGATGTTGGCATAGATGTGGAGAAAAGGGAACACTTCTACACTGCTGGTGGGAATGCAAATTAATACATTCCTTTTGGAAAGAAATTTGGAGAACACTTAGAGATCTAAAAATAGATCTGCCATTCAGTCCTATAATTCCTCTACTAGGCATATACCCAGAAGACCAAAAATCACATTATAACAAAGATACTCATACCAGAATGTTTATTGCAGCCCAATTCACAATTACTAAGTCATGGAAAAAGCCCAGGTGCCCATCGATCCACAAGTGGATCAATAAATTGTGGTATATGTACACCATGGAATATTAAGCAGCTTTAAAAAAGATGGAGACTTTACCTCTTTCATGTTTACAAGGATGGAGCTTGAACATATTCTTCTTAGTAAAGTATCTCAAGAATGGAAGAAAAAGTATCTAATGTACTCAGCCCTACTATGAAACTAATTTATGCCTTTCATAGGAAAGCTATAACCCAGTTATAACCTAAGAATAAGGGGAAGGGAAAGGGGGAGGGGTGGGAGGGGGGAGGGGGGGCAGAGGGAGGGTGATTGGTGGGATTACACCTGTGGTGCATCTTACAAGGGTACATGTGAAACTTAGTGAATGTAGAATATGATTGTCTTAACACAATAACTAAGAAAATGGCAGGAATGCTATGTTAACCAGTGTGATGAAAATTTGTCAAACTCTTTACAAAACCAGTGCATGTTGCCCCATGATCACATTAATGTACACAGCTATGATCTAATACTAATAAAAAAAATACATTTTCAGTGGATGTAGCATCTGTATGTACATGTACAATATAAATAATTTAGATTCATCATGCTTCAAAATCAAGAATAACTATATAAGGACTAATAAAGATTTAATTTTTATTTTTATTTATTTTTATTTATGTATTTATTTATTTTTTTGAGACAGAGTCTCAAGCTGTCTCCCTATGTAGAGTGCTATGGTGTCATAGCTCACAGCAACCTTCAACTCTTGGGCTCAAGCAATCCACCTGTGTTGGCCTCCCAAATTGCTAGGATAGCAAGCATTAGACACTGGGCCTGGCCAAAGATTTAATTTTTAGATAATATTCTTAATGTTCCACCTACCTTTGGATACCTATATTCTTTGAATAACGATATCTTCAAAAATGTCTTTTATTTGAAGTTTTAACATTATTAATGCTACTTCTTGACCTCTTGATGTTTACATAATATTTTCATAGCCTACAGTGTGAAAAAATACAGATGAAGTAAAGCATCTTTCATTTTTGATGAAAATATAATAAAAAGTAGACACAAAATGAGTACCCACACACACAAACACAGCAAACAGATGTTAAATCAGTGACAGTGGACAGTCCATAACAGATCAGCACAAAAGTAAATTATGGGTTTATTCATATATTCTTTCTTTAATGAATGCATTCAGAAATATTACTTTATCCATATTATATTCTAGACACATTTGAAGATAGAAAAATAGAGATGACAGATTTTTTCCACAAATAAACATATAGTCTAACAAGCAGAATAATGCAGATAAGTGTAAATGTAATACATTTTAAATGTCAAGTTGTATATGTTATGTAGGTTTTCAGAAAAATATTTTATAAAATTAACATGTAATTAAGTGTGTGTATATGAGAGTGAGATTGACAGTAATTTGAGTATGCTGTTTGAAGAAATTGCCATTTATATTGGTTCTTGAATAATAGAATCTGATAATGGAAGATTAAAGAATATTTGAGAAAATGGTATACAAAATTTTACAGGACAGAAAGAAATGCAGCATGAATAGAAAATGCTTGAAGAGTATCGTGTGAAAGAATTGATGATGCATGATCATAAACGACAAAGAGCACTAGTCTGAGATGAAAAAGCAAACAGGTGTTCATGAGATGGTAGAAAGTCAAGGTGGTTACTGTGCAAAGAAATGCCAGAGTCAGTGCTTAGCATTAGGGCTATACATCAGTCAAACATGTCTGTTACAAGTCCATTTATTGGTTAAGAAAAAATAACTATATATATATATTTATAGTTATATATAGTTATATATAGTTATATATATATTTATAGTTATATATAGTTATATATAGTTTTATATATATATATATGACACATGAGATGATCATATCAATTCTTAATATAATAATATTATTCTACCTTAAAATAATAAGGTAGAACATGATTTTTGAAACATATCAAAGAACTGAAGGTGCAAAGAAATCTAAATCACCTAAACTCTAGTAATTGACAAATTCTTCACAGTAAAGAGGAGATCTATTCAAACTCTTGGTAAAGCTGCAGAAACAGGAGGTATCCACCATATCTGGTGATACAAAAAACTAGTCACATTTTTCACAAAATATAAATAGCAACACATCATCTGGCTGCATAGAGGTTGGTGGGATAGATTAAATTTCCAAGAAGCCTCAGCTATACAGTGATCCTGCATTTATGCATCTATTTTCTTTCCCATGAACCTTCATTGAGACGTGAGTAGGATAAAGGGGGAGGGGAGGGGCTAGAAAACTTTGTTATGCCCAGGAGTTCCCGAAAAGACCACACATCCAGTCAAATTAAAGAGGAGTCCTTTTATTGAAGAGCCGGCCAGCGACTGCCTCAGTGTCCCAACATAGAGTTTCTGAGAGCAGCCCAGAGTTATCAGAGGAATTTTTCCTGGGGGCAAATAAACATAGTAACAGAAACAAAAAACAGCAGTTAGGGGAAGTCATGAGGGTAAGGTGACTTAGTCAGTTTACACTATGTTATGATCATGAGAGCAATTAGTAATTTTTCTTTACAAATCAGGTACAATCTAAATGTTCTAAGGTAATGTAGGGAGGGGGACTCACAGGTAAGGGTCCTAAACAGCACGATCATAAAAATCAATAATCACCGGGGATATAATTATGAGTGCAGTCAGTAACTTACATCACTGATGATTTTAGTTGAATGCATTCACAGTTATACAATGTGAGGGCAAATAAGAGGAACCAGTTTCAAAGGCAATGGAATAAAACATAAAAGGAATAAATACTAAAGTGGAGTCAAACTTGCTCTCTTAACATTTCCATATCATATACAGATGGCAACAAGAGCACCTTAACATTGTCATGAGGGTTATTGTCATAAGAGTAGTTAGTGACTTTCTACACAATACTAACAGTTCTAACTAGATACACTTAAAATACCATGCAATGGGTGGGGAGGCAAGAGTAACTGCTTTTTTTTAATGCAATAAAATGTAACAAATAACAGAATGGAAATAGGCCTGCTTTGCCTTCCCACTGATTCTCAGGAAAATCAAAATGGAGTTATGCTTGCTTCTCTTTCACCTTAACAACTTAAGAGATATTTTATATGAGACACTGGATTTCCAATGACCAAAGACCAAAAATGGAAATTTAAGACAAATTCTTCCTAAAAGTTTCATGTGTTCAGATTTCTCAGGCAGGAAGCAAGGTCAAGGAAGCTGAGAAAAATTCCTCTGAGGTATTCTGGGTGCTCCCAGAGTGATGAAACACCCTGAAAAAGTAGAGTCAGGGTCAAGGGGTATAGAGACATTTTCCAAAGGGTTAGAAAGCTAGAGACAAGACAAGAATGAAAGAGAACTCCTCTGGGCCACAAAATACCACATATAATCGAGTATAAACCAACCCAAGTGTAAGCCAACCCCCTTAATTTTACCCTAAAAAACTGGGAAAACTTAGTGACTCGAGTATAAGCCAAGGTGGAAAATGCAGCAGCCACTGGTAAATTTCAAAAATAAAAATATATACTCAAAACAATTACAATAATTGAGGAATCAGTAGGTTAAGTGCTGATACCCTCACATCAGATACAGCTGAAGCTCTGTTTGGACATACAGATGATGAGGAGGAGGAATCCAGTTTTGAAGGACTTTAACCATTGTGATTTAGCTTGATTACCTGTTAAGCTAAGCACACCGAATCAAATAACC
>CAUYPK010142856.1:0-42006 GCA_963574355.1 Loris lydekkerianus
ATAGTAATTGGCTGAAAATAAAAAAAATTGAAAGTAGAAAAAAATGAACAGCATCAATGTATAGAGTACAAAATTCTCCATCGATCAGTATATACCACGATACAGTAGAATAAATATTTATTGAGATATGGAGCTACAAAACACATGACATTTAAACGGACAAAACTTTTGAAACAACCTAATATAACAAACTGGTAAATATATAGAGGTGACTGACATAAGGAACTAGAACTACTGTACTGCTTCATAGATATAGTTCATGTCCAGGCTATGAAAGTTAGGTCAACTTAAGAAGGTTGTCAATGTAGGGAAGTAGTCAACTATGTCTCCATCAGAGCTCTTATGTGAGTAGACGCACTGTTAATGAACACCTGATATTCTACAAGGAATCTTTTTTTTTTTTTTGAGTTGTGGATAAATCTCAATATTCAGTAAACCAGGTGTGCTGTCATCCAGGCTTTCTTGTTCAGTTTATAGAGCACAGGCAGAGTCGATTTAGTATAATTCTTAATAGTCCAAGGTTTTCTGAACAGCAATGAACACTGGCTTCAACTTTATGTCACTAGCTGCATTAGTTCCTAACAAGAGAGCCAACCTGTGCTTTGAAACTTTGAAGCCAGGCAAAGACTTCTAAGTATGAAAGTTCTAGATGGTATCTTTTGCCAATAAAAGGCTGTTTCATCCACATTGCTAATCTGTTTAGCATGGCCACTTTCATCAATGATCTTAGCTAGAGCTTGTGGATAACTTGTTGGAGCTTCTACATCAGCCCTTGCAGCTTCACCTTGTACTTATGTGTTATGGCTTCTTTTCTTAAACCTTATGAACCAGTCTCTGCTAGTTTCCAACTTTTCTTCTGCAGATTTCTTACCTCTCTAGTCTTCATAGAATTGAAGAGAATTAGATCTTTCCTCTGGATTAGGCTTTGGCTTAAGGGTACGTTGTGGCTGATCTATTCTTCTATCCAAACCATTAAAAATTTCTCCCTATCAGCAACAAGGCTGTTTCACTATATCATTCATGCATTCACTGGAGTAGCACTTTT
The DNA here is from genome assembly GCA_963574355.1 of Loris lydekkerianus. Lineage (NCBI taxonomy): Eukaryota > Metazoa > Chordata > Mammalia > Primates > Lorisidae > Loris > Loris lydekkerianus. Next base: position 1,046 of record CAUYPK010142856.1, read on the forward strand.
AATTTCCCTCAAGAACTTTTCCTTTGCATTCAGATATTAGCTAACTGTTTGGCACAAGAGGCCTAGCTTTCAGCCTTCCTCACTAAGCCTCATAGTTTCTAGCTTTTGATTTAAAGTGAGAGACATGAGACTCATTCTTTGACTTGAACACTTAGAAGCCACTGGAAGGTTATTAACTGGCCTAATTTCAATATCACATCTCAGGGAACAGGGAGGCCTGAGGAGAGTGAGAGAAGGGAGAAAGTACATTTGGTGGTATAGTCAGAACACATGCAACATTTATGAAGTTTGCTGTCTTTTATGGGTATGGTTTATGCCCCCTGCCCCTGCTGAAAGTTACAATATAGTAACATCAAAGATCACACTGATCACAGATCACCATAACACATATAATAATGAAAAACTTTTGAAATATTGTGATAATTACCAAAATGTGACACAGTACCAAGTGAGCACATGCCATTGGAAATTGGGGCCAAGAGACTTGCTTGATATGGGGTTGCCACAAACTTTCAATCCTTTAAAAAATGTAGTATCTACAGAGTTCAACAAAGGAAAGCACAGGTTGGGCACAATGACTCCTAGAACTCTGGGAGGCCAAGGGAGGCGGATCACTTGAGCTGAGAAGTTCAAGATCAGCCCAAGAAAGAGTAAGACCTAATGTCTACTAAAAATATAAAAATTAGCCAGGTGTGGTGGTGCATGCCTAGTCTCAGCTACTCAGAAGGCTGAAGCAGAAAGATTGCATGAGCCCAGGAGTTCGAGGTTGCAGTGAACTGTGATGAAGCCACTGCACTCCATCCTGGGAAACAGACCAAGATGTTTTCACAAAAAAGAACAAGAAAGAAAAAGAAAAAGAAAGAAACCCTCAAAAAACAGTAAAATCAGGTATGCCTGTACATCCATACCTATAATAAAGTTTAATTTCTACATCAGGCATAGTAAGAGATTAACAACAATAACTAATAGTAGCAAAATTATAATAATATGCCACCATCACTACTCCAGTGCTTTGGGGCATTAAGCCAAATAAGGGTTGCTTGAACACAAATATGGCAATACGAGGACAATCATTCTGATAGTCACTTAGTTTATAAGTGACGACAAGCAGGCGGCATATACAGTTAGGATACATAAAGACAAAGGGATGATTCACATTTCAAGCAGGACAGAGATAGAAGGTCCAAGATTTCATCATGCTATTCGGAATGTCATGATTTAAAATTCATGAATTGTTTATTTCTGGAATTTTCCATTTAATATTTTAGTCCCATGCACAGCTGAAACTGTGGAAAGCAAAACCACAGATAAGAGGGGACTGCTATACATTAAACTCATATTGATTTTAATTGTTATGTTAACAGTCATAACAATCACAAAGACATAACATACATGTACGTATAACATATAATTAAAAGATGGCTTGTGAGGTTTTAAGATGTACAGAGCTGTTTTCACTTAACACTAAATAGAGATTACTATGTTTTCTAGAGCAATTTTATCAGTTAGGTACAGCTTTCCTGGTTATATTTTCATTGTTACACTCAGCTCCAACTTGTAGACCCTGCTATTGCGCTTATCTTTATTACATGTGTTACCTTCTCCTCATCTACTTCAAAACTAGAAAAACACCTATTATAAGGTATGTATGAAGTCTGAGCCAAGGCAGACTATCCAGAGATAAAACAGATGAGCTCTATATTATTTCCTTTGGGGTCTTAGCTATATTCCACATATTTGAACTTGTCAGAAAAGTGTGATACTAATTTACAGACCCATTACAAAACAAATTAACAAATGCTAATAAAGGACAATCGATTCACAAGTATTATACCACATTAAATTCCACATAGAATCCATTTCAATAAAATATTTTTTCCAACCTATTTCTTTTGTATTACTGATACTGCCTACAGTTTTAATAGTATTTTTCTAAAACCATTAAGGATACCTCACGTACTAAAATGTAAAATAAAAATTACTAACAGATATCATACTAAATATCATAAATGATAATACTTTTTTTTTTTTTTTTGAGCCAGAGTCTATGTCGCCCTTGGTGGAGTACCGTAACATCACAGCTCACAGCAACCTCAAAATTATAGTAACTCAGCTTGGAACCTGTGGCTCAAGGGGCTAAGGCTCCAGCCACATACACCTGAGCTGGCAGGTTTGAATCCAGCTCAGGCCCGCCAAATGACAGCCACAACAAAAAAAAAATAGCCAGGCGTTGTGGCGGGCACCTGTAGTCCCAGCTACTTGGGAGGCGGAGGCAGGAGAATCGCTTGAGCCCAGGAGTTGGAGGTTGCAGTGAGCTGTAATGCCACAGCACTCTACCCAGGGTGACAGCTTGAGGCTCTGTCTCAAAAAAAAAAAAAAAAAAAATTTATAGTAACGCTTGGGCTTCAGCAATTCTTTTGCCTCAGCCTCCCAAGTAGTTGGGACTACAGGCACCCGCCATAACACCTGGCATTATTTTGTTGTTTAGCTGGCCCAAGCCAGGTTTGAACCTGCTAGCCCTGGTACCTGTGGCCAGCACCCTAACCACTGAGTTATGGGCACTGAGCCATCAATACATATTTTTTCTTTTTTTTTTTTTTTGGTGTTATTATGTCGCCCTCGGTAGAGTACTATGGTGTCACAGCTCACAGCAACCTCAAAACTCTTGGGATTAAGCGATTCTCTTGTCTCAGCCTCCCAAGTAGCTGGGACTGCAGGTGCCCCCCACAATGCCTGGTTAATTTTTTGTTGTAGTTGTCGTTGTTATTTAGCACGCCCGTGCAGGGTTCGAACCCGCCAGCCTTGGTGTATGTGGCTGGCGCCCTAACCACTGACCTATGGGCGCTGAGCCACAATACATATTTTTCCTAGTTAACAGCTTTGTTATGGCTGGGTTTATAAAGACCCATATTAACATGCTATCATTATAACTCATACAAAGAACTTCTAAATCAATAACAAATAATAAATGTAAATTACTAACTTTAGAGTTTGCATAGCTATGCTTAAAGAATTATACAGAGATGGTTCCCCATGGCAGGTCATATCTATAGCTTTCTTCAGGGATGCTATGTGCTTCCTTGGGTTTCCTAAAATAGAAATAAAATAATCTACTTTTAATAAAATCCTATATACACATCGTAAAAATTTGTTTCTCTCAAAATTTACATACCTTTGATATTAAATTGAACAGACTCCCTTGAATTTATATTTCTAGCAAGTTGTACTTTTATTTTTTTTTATTTTTTTGAGACAGATCCTCAAGCCGTTGCTCTGGGTAGAGTGCTGTGGTGTCACAGCTCATAGCAAACTCAAACTCTTGGGCTTAAGCGATTCTCTTGCCTCAGCCTCCCAAGTAGCTGGGACTACAGGCACTTCCCACAATGCCTGGCTATTTTTTGGTTGTAGTTTTCATTGTTGTTTGAAAGGCCCGGGCTGGATTCAAACTTGTCAGCTCTGGTGTATGTGGCTGGTGCCTTAGTCGCTTGAGCTACAAGTGCCGAGCCTGTACTTTTATTTTTTGAGACAGTCTCACTCTGTAGCTCCTGGTAGAGTAGGGTCAAAGTTCACAGCACCCTCGAACTCCTAGATTTGAGCAATCCTCTTGGCTCAGCCTCCTGAGTAGCTGGGACTACAGGCGCCTGCCACAACGCTGGCTAGTTTTCTCTTTAGTAGAGATGAGGTCTCATGTTTCTCTCTTGCTCAGACTGGTCTCAATCTTGTGAGCTCAAGTTATCCACCCACCTCAGCATCCCAGAGTGCTAGGATTATAGCCACAAGTTGCACTTTTATCAGAAATACTTATTTATTTTATTTTTTTTAAGAGACAGTGTTTCACTCTATTGCCCTCGGTAGAGTGCTGTTGCATCACAGCTCACAGCAACCTCCAAATTCTGGGCTTAGGCGATTCTCTTGCCTCAGCCTCCCGAGTAGCTGGAACCACAGGCGCCCACCACAACGCCCAGCTATTTTTGTTGTTGCTGTTGCAGTTTGGCTGGGGCCAGGTTTGAACCTGCCACCCTTGGTATGTGGGGCCGGCGCCCTACCCACTGAGCCATAGGCGCTCCCCATATCAGAAATATTTAGTAGACAGTCTCACTTCATACTTAAAAACAGAACACAAATGATCTCTTTATCCACTAGCACATATATTTTACAATAATCCTAATCTAGGGTACAAAACTTTTTACTTTTAATATTTTTTCCATCATTTTTAGGACCAATATATTTTCACATTTTAACATCTCTGAAATCAGCATGTGTTTTACAATCACTGGGAGCTGGACAGCATTTGTGACACAGTTGCCATTGCCTGCTCATGTGAACACATACAAATAGCTCTTCATTATTCATTTGCATTATGAATATTGTACTCTTCCTGGTACATTTCATTGCCATTTAAATGGTTTTAGGCAGGGCGCAGTGGCTTATACCTGGAACCGTAGCACTTTGGGAGGCCAAGGCAGGAGAATGGCTTGATCCCAGTAGTTCGACACCACCCTAAGCAAGAGTGAGACCAAGTCTCTACTAACAATAGAAAAATTAGCCAGGGATGGTGGTGTGTGCCTGTAGTCCCAGTTACTTAAGAGGCTGAGGCAGGAGAATCACTTGGGCCCAGGTTATTAAGGATGCTGTAATCTGACACCACAACTGCACTCTAGCCTGGGTAACAGAGCAAGACCCTGCCTTAAATAAATAAATAAATAAATAAATAAATAAATAAATAAATATTTTTAGAAATGTTATTATTTTTTTAAAGGCCATATATTTTTATGTATAAAGGCATGGAACAGAGCAATGAAGTTTAAATTTATTATTCGTGAGGCAAATAATCATTGATGGAAGCATGTAAGCAATTCCTTATTTTTCTTGGGAAAGAAAGCAGGAGCTTTACCAGACCTAAAGATTTCCTCAAATATACAATGCTGTGTTATATTGTTACTGACATAACAACTGAAGACTGCCTAGCTTGCAAGGCAAATGAAGGAGAAACTGCCACCTAGGATCCTTTAGAATAAGTGACAGGCCTGTGAAATCACCAAAAAGCCACTGAAACTCATCATTTGATACTGTGTTAAAATTCAACTGTTAAGGCCCCCCCCCCCATTTTTTTTTTAGACAGAATCTCACTTTGTCGCCCTCGGTAGAGTGCCATGGCATCATAGCTCACGGCAACCTTAAACTCTTGGGCTCAAGTGACTCTCTTGCCTCAGCCTCCCCTGTAGCTGTGACTACAGGCACCTGCCACAACGCCCAGCTATTTTTAGAGACGAGGTCTCGTTCTGGCTCAGGGTGGTCTCAAACCAATGAGCTCAGGCAATCCACGTGCCTCAGCCTCCTAATTGCTTATTATAGGCATAAGCCATAACGCCCAGCCAAGTCTTTTCCTTCTTGATGAATCATAAAATAAAGATATAATTGATAGAATCTGAGATTCAATAAAATACGGTATTCTATAAGCATTTTTTTATTTCAGCATGGTCTTTCTATTAATTAATGATCAAAAGTGCCAGCCCCATATACCAGAAGTGGAGGGTTCAAATCTGGCCCCGGCCAAAAACTGCAAAAAAATAAAAAATAAAAAATAATAATAATAGTCATAATTAATGATCAAAATATCATTAAATTGATTTTAAATCTTCTTTCACTATTACATCTATTGTTGCAAAGTGAATCTTTATAAAGTGATAATTTTTCTTTTTTCATAACATTTCCATAATACAAATTCAGGGAATAACCATTTTTATGCTTTCCTAAAAAATGTTAAACTATTAAATAATTTATAAGACTATCAGCACTGTTAAGAATCAGTTTCTCAGTGATTCAGCAAGCAATATACTGCTTTTGAAACCTCATTTTGCTCATTTAAAATACACAAAGTAAATTAGCCAGGCATTGTGGCAGGTGCCTTGCAGTCTCAGCCCACGGCAGTCTCAGCTCAGACACTGAAGCAGGAGGATCACTTGAACCCAGGAGTTTGAGGCTGCTGTGAGTTAGGCTGATGCCACGACACTCTAGGCAACAGAGTGAGACCCTGTCTCATAAATATATATTTAATAAAATAATATACATAAAATCATAAAATGTTATTAAACTGGGCTTTTAATTCAGATCACTTGTTTGACTAAACCTTTTCTAAAGCAGTTATTTAGTTTTGGCTTTGTTTCTGGTGTGAATTATCCTCCTCGTTTATTAATCTACTTTGAGCACCCTAGAGTTCTTATTTATCTGAATAAGTTTAAAAATATTAACCATTCATAATACTGAATATTTACTGCAAGTATTATAGATTCATAAAAGTTTAGAAATGAAAAATACCTCATTAAGTCCAAATCCCTCATTTCCTCAGTGAGACAAAAATATTCAAACAAGTAAAATGATTTGCTCAAAGATATACCACTACCTAACTGCAGGGCCAGTAGCAACCAAAGTAGTTCTTCTGGTTCTCTATCCACTTCTTTCTATCATATTATACAATTTTTTTTTTTAAATCTCACATGGTGTTGAGTACAGGAAAAAAGCATACTACATTAGTGTAAGTGTAGTTTATGGCAGTAGGCTGAATAGAGGGGGAAAGGGCGCCCTAAGAGACCTCTCAGGGTAGAAAGGAAAATGAGCATCACATGGTACTCAACATACCTCTCAATACCTATCCAATCTCACCCTGCAATTCCACTGCTAGGCATTTACCCAAAAGAAAAACAGACATTTTACCACAGGGAGACTTGCACTAGATTACTCACAGCCACTCAGTTCACAATCACAAAGATGTGGAAATAATCGAAGCGCCCATCAACACATAAATGGATTAATAAACTGGTATATGTATACCATGGAATACTATTCAGCCATAAAAAGATGAAATTTTTGGATCCTTTATAACAATCTGGATGGATCTGGAAAACATTCTCCTAAGTATCACAAGATTGGAAAAACAAGCATCACACGTACCCAGTATCGATTTGAACCTAGGAGACTAATAATCACAGACCTATGTGAGAGAAAAATCTCAAACTCAAGAAGCAGGGAGAAGAGGGGATTCAGTAGCTTCCCACTCAGTGGGTATAGTGCATGGATTAATAAATAGCACACGTCCTGGGTATAGGACACAAGCACAACTCTGATTTTTACCTCTCATGTATAAATCATACAACCAAACATTTGTACCCCCATATTAATTTGAAATTAAAAAAGAAAGAAAAAAAAGGCCTCTCAGACTCCCCAGATTTTCATCTTTATATCATACATATCACTTCACTAGCATGCATAGAAAACTACTATTAATTTAGGATAGCGGATGGGGAAAGGAGGGAGGTTGACCCTACATCCCTTCCTTGGGGGAACTATCCTTCCTCCACTGTATATTTAATCCTGTTTAGTTCATGTGATGCTAACTCTACTTTTATCTTCTTCTAGGTACAAACATGTAATCCAACTCTACCAACAAAATACCTCATTCTCCTGGAGACTTGGAGCTATTATGATAGACATCTGTTACCTCTCATAAAATCTACCAGAAATGAAGGCAGACAAAGCCAGGACCTCTTAAAAGAACTGTCTGAGCTGGGCACAGCAGCTCATGCCTGTAATCCTAAAACTCTAGAGGCCGAAGCAGGTGGATCACCTGAGCTCCAGAGTTTGAGACCAGCCTCAACAAGAGCGAGACCCTAAAAATAGAAAAACTAGCCTGGCATGTGGCAGACATCTATAGTTCAACTACTTGGGAGGCTGAGGTAAGAGGATTGCTTGAGCCTAAGAGTTGGAGGTTGATATGAGCTAAGACACCACAGCACTCTACCTAGGACACAGACTGAGACTATCTAAAAAAACAAACAAACAAAAAAAAACACAACACACACGCACAAAAAAATTGTATCAGCTTACCTAGAAAGGATACAGGAAGCTTTTGCTTTACTTATTAAGCAGCCACATAAACATTACAAGGTTGAGTAAATAAAGCAAAGTCCTTGAGTCACGTAAAGGTAATTTTATGCATACCTGAGAGTTCAGTCAGTTTTTCAGCTCTTTTACTCTTAGTTACAATTATTCCAATCTCAAAATAAAAACAAAAGTGAGTATTAATATAATCAATTATTTTCTCTTGATATGAATTTATATAACTAAAATAAATTAATAACTAAAAAAGAAGCAATATGTGAGAAACTTTTCTCGTGTTTTTGGCAAATAAATTTACCTATGAGTTCAATGTACATTGTTTAACTTTTATTGTTATTAAGCTTTTCACTGATGTGTAGCAGAAACTAGTACATAATCTGGATCACTTAATAATTCACATATATATGCCCCATATTTTAAAAATAAATTATATTTGACAGCAAAGTAGGAATCTAATTTTGAATTAAATCACTTATCTACATACCTGACTAATTGGATTTTGATCGAAATATTCCTCTACAAAGTACTCCAACAACTGTTTAGAGAAAACAAAAAGGCAATACTAGATAAGGGCCAAATAATAACCACATAAAGCATGTATGATTAATGTTTTGTAAAACCTACTTACACTTTGTCTCACTTTGTCGCCCTCAGTGGAGTGCTAGGACTCTACAGCAACCTCAAACTCTTGGGTTCAAGCAATTCTCTTGCCTCAAACTCTTGGGCTCAAGCAATTCTCTTGCCTCCCAAGTAGCTGGGAATAGAGGTACCCACCACAACACCTGGCCATTTTTTTAGAGACAGGGTCTCACTCTTGCTCACGCTAGTCTCAAACTCCTGAGCTCAGGCAATCCACCTGTCTCAGCCTCCCAGAGTGCTAGGATTACAGGCGTGAGCCACCATACCCAGGCTACTTCTCATGATTTTTAAGCTTGCAGATTTTTAAAAAATTTTGTGTATTTATATATATATATATATATATATATATATATATATATATATATACACATACACACTTTTGTAGAGACAGAGTCTCACTTTACCGCCCTCGGTAGAGTGCCATGGTGTCACAGGATTCAGAGCAACCTCTAGCTCTTGGGCCTACGCGATTCTCCTGCCTCAGACTCCTTAGCAGCTGGGACTACAGGCGCCCGCCACTGTTTTTCGGTTGCAGTTTGGCCACTATTTTTCAGTTGCAGTTTGGCCGGGGCTGGGTTTGAACCCACCCCCCTCGGTATATGGGGCCGGGGCCCCACTCACTGAGCCACAGGCACTGCCCTGTAATAAAAATATTAAATAGTGAAAACTTTACTTTGAAATGGTGGGTGATGAGGTATGTTGTTTGAGTTAGCTTTTAAAAGAAAATAAAACCATTTAGCCATGTCAGAAAAGTCTAAACAGGAAAAGATCCAACAAAGACAGATGAGAGAACAAGCAGAAATGAGGATAGGTTTTGATAAATTAGGAATAATATGAATGTGTTTGTAAACTAAGGAATTAAGAGTCAACTAAGTCGGTGTGCCTGTAGCTCAAGTGGCTAAGGCACCAGCCACATACACCAGAGCTGGCAGGTTCGAATCCAGCCCAGGCCTGCTACACAACGACAACTACAACCAAAAAATAGGAGGTTGCTGTGAGTTGTTGACACCACAGCACTCTACCCAAGGCGACAGCTTGAGGCTCTGTCTCAAAAAAAAAATAAAAATAAATAAAAATAAAAAATAAAAGAGTTAACTAAGTTAAAGGGGAATGAAGATTCAAATAAAGAAAATGGCTGGGCATGGTGGCTTATGTCTATAATCCTGGCTACTCAGGCTGCTGAGGCAAGAGGATCACTGGAGACCAGGAGGTATGTAGCCTGAGGTTATGTAGCAAACCCCACCTCTAAAAAAAATTTTTTTTTAATTAGCCAGGTAGGGTGGTGAACACCTATAATCCCAGCTACTCAGCAGGCTCAGCCAGGAGGATCACATAAACCCAAGAGTTTGAGACCACAGCGAGCTATGATTATACCACTAGAGCAGTGGTTCTCAACCTTCCTAATGCTGGAATATATTTTCACTGTTAAAAAGGGGTCACGACCCACAGGTTGAGAACCACTGCACTAGAGCAAGAGACATTGTGAGGAAAGAAAAAAAGGAAAAGGGGGAAAAGGAAAGGAAAGAAGATAAAGGAAAAGGAAAAAGGAAAAGAAAGAAAAGGAAAAGAGGAGCAGGGTGGGAGATGAGAAGAAAGAAAAGGGATGACAGATAAAGCAAGATCCTAACTTGGATAATTAGCTATAGTGGCTTACAATTTCCCTAAAGGATCTGGCAGAGCTGCTGCCTTTTTTTTTTTTTTTTTTTTCTCCCTCAGACAGAGTCTCACTTTGTCGCCCTCAGTAGAGTGCCATGGCATTACAGCTACAGCAACCTCAAACTCTTGGGCTCAAGCAATTGTCTTTCTCAGCCTCCCAAGTAGCTGGGACTACAGGAACTCAGCCTCCCAGAGTGCAAGGATTATAGGCATGATCCACTGTGCCCAGCCTTTTTTTTTTCTTTTGGAAACAAGAGTCTCACTAGGTCACACTGAGTAGAGAGGGTTGTGGGATCATCTTAGCTCACAGCAACCTTAAACTCTTGGGCCCCAGCAATCCTCTTGCTTCAGCCTCCCAAGTACCTGGGACTACAGGCATGAGCCATTATGCCCAGCTAGTTTTTCTATTTTTAGTAAAGACAGGGTCTCGCTCTTGCTCAGGCTGGTCTTGAACTCCTGAGCTTAGGCAATTCATCTGTCTCGGCCTCCCAGAATGTTAGTACTATAGGTGTAAGTCCACTGCACCTGGACTTTTCTTTCTTTCTTTCTTTTTTTTTTTTTTTTGAGACACCCCACTCTGTTGTCCCCAGGCTAGAGTGCTGTGGCATCAAACTCCTGGGTTCAAACAATTCTCCTGCCTCAGCCTCCTAAGTAACTGCCACAACATCAGACTAATTTTTTTAACTTATATTTATTTATTTATTTTTCAATTTTTGAGACAAAATCGTACTTTGTCACCCTTGGAAGAGTACTGTGGCATCATAGCTCACAGCAACCTCAAACTCTTGGGCTCAAAAGATCCTATTACCTCAGCTTCCCGAGGAACTGGGAACACAGGCAATTGCCACAATGCCCAGCAATTTTTTTTTAGAGACAGTCTTGCTTTTGCTCCGGCTGGTCTTGAATTCATGAGCTCAAGCAATTCATCTTGGCCTCCCACAGTGCTAGGATTACAGGTATGAGCCACCGTGCCCGGCTTCATTTTTCTATCTTTAGTACAGACAGGGTCTCACTCTTGCTCAGGCTGTTCTCAGAGCTCCTGAGCTCAAGGGATCCTATGTCAGGCTCCCACAATGCTAGGATTACAGGTCTGAGCCATGGCACACACTCTCTAGCAGAACTTCTACATAGCTTTACTTTGTATTAACTAAAAATATAAAATAGGCTCGATGCCTGTAGGTCAAGCGGCTAAGGCACCAGCCACATATACCGGAGTTGGTGGGTTAGAATCCAGCCCAGGCCCACCAAACAATAATAACAACTATAACCAAAAAAATAGGCAGGCGCTGTGGTGGGCACCTGTAGTCCCAGCTACTTGGGAGGCTGAGGCAAGAGAATCGCTTAAGCCCAGCCCAGGAGTGGGAGGTTGCTATGAGCTGTGATGCCATGGCACCCCTCCCAGGGTGACAGCTTGAGGCTCTGTCTCAAAAAAAAAACAAACAAACTATTATGTTCTTTAAAAATGTTTTTCATAGGGTGGTGCCTATGGCTCAAAGGAGTATGGCGCCAGTCTCATATGTTGGAGGTGGCAGGTTCAAACCCAGCCCCAGCCAAAACAAAGTTTTTCATTTATTTTTTTTAAGACAGAATCTTAGTCATTCTGGGTAGAGTTCTGTCACATCATAGCTCACAGCAACCTCAAACTCCTGGGCTTGAGCAATACTCTTGCCTCACCCTCCCCAGAAGCTGAGACTACAGGTGCCAATCAGGATGCCCTGTTAGGTTTTCTATTTTTAGTAGAGACAGGGTCTCACTTTTACTCTGGCTGGTCTCGAACTCCTGAGCTCAGGCAATCCACCTGAGCCTTACCCTCCCAGAGTGCTGGGATTACAGGTGTTAGCCACCATGCCTGGCCTTAAAAATGTTCTTTGGAATTCAGTATTCTTCCCCAAATTTAATAAAAATTTAAGTGACTACAGTATAAACGTAAATGATTTAGCATAAATTTAAATGATACCTTTAAAGTACATGTCAGTCTATTGGGCTTTAAATCTTGGTCTTCCATTGATCGTGATCCATCTACTACCACATAAAGGTGGCGCATCTACCAGGAAAAAAAAAAACAGAACAATTTTCAAGTACATCTTTGACTTAGATGTAAAAATGATATTAATATTCATATATTTAATGCATATATTGTTAATGTATTAATTTTTAAAGTTTATTGTCTTACTATTATCTATTGTGTGAAGCCAGAATGTTTCTTTAATCCTAAATAGTTCTGTATCAGTAAAAGAAAAAATAACATACCATTCCAAGTCGAACTTGTCCATGGTGCTCAAACACTCTGTTAAAATTACACAAAAATTATTATAGTTTTTTCTTTCTTTTCTTTTTTTTATTCCTCACTCTACTAAAATATTTATTAATAAATTATAGTTTTTTTCAATAAAAATATATGGACAGAGGGAAGTGGAGAAGAGGAATGGCAGGAAAGGGAAGGGAAAGAAGGAATCTATACAAAACATTTATAGACTATCATATGCTACCCCAAATAATCAATACAACTTTCCAACTCACCCACATTTTTTGAATGAAGTAAATCATTAATTTGTGGAATACATATAATTATAGGTTTTGGGGACAATTCCTGAAGATCATTTCCCTGCCGAGGAAAAGCAAGTTTTTTCCCACTATTCAGAAAGCTACAGGTCAGTTTTTCTAAAACACAACTGAAATGAAGTACTGAGGAGTGTTTACAGATGAACAGAAAGAAAGGCTCAATGATGGCTGGGCACTGTGGCTCACACCCAGCACTCTGGGAGGCCCAGGCAGGTAGACTGCCTGAGCTCACTGGTTTGAGACCAGCCTGAGCAAGAGCAAGGACACTCCACCCCTACCCTGGCTCCCCACTCCCAGCTAGCTTGGCATTATGGTGGCCTATAGTCCCAGCTACTTGGGAGACTGAGGCAAGAGAATCCCTTGAGCCCAAGAGTTGGAGGTTGCTGTAAGCTATGACACTACAGCACTCTACTGAGGGCAACACACTGAAACTGTCTCAAAAAAAAAAAGGAAAGGCTTAAGGAAATATATTCTACCTTTTGTAACACATTTAGGAAGAGGTTACATACCTTTTTCTCTTTGCCTTGAATAAAATGTCTTCTATTGTAGCTTTAAGTGAGCCAGACTCATCTTCTTTAAGGATCTCCCTATAAGCAATAATTATTTATTTGAAAAGATAAGCTAAAAAGATTAACCCAAGAGAAATGAAAATGCCCACACAAAGATTTGCATGTGAGTTTCACAGTAGTATAATAGCCCAAAATTATAAACAATCTAAATGTCCACCAACTAGTGAACAGATAAACAAAAACATGATATAAACCATATATAACAGAATATTATTCAGCAACAAAAAAATTAATGAAGTATGAATACACTCTACAGCATTGATGAGACTTGAAAAAGCATGTTAAATGAAAGCCAGATACAAAAGACCACATATTACAGTCACATGTCACTTAACAGAGGTATGTTCTGAGAAATATTTCATTAGGCAATTTTGTCATTGTACCTAAGTACATTTGTACTTACACAAATGTAGATGATATAGACTACTACATATCTAAACTGTATGATATAGCCCAGTGATTTTCAACTAGTAGGCTGTGATAGGATATTAAGTGTGCTGTGAAAAAAAATTTTTTTTTTTTTTTGTGCAGACAGAGTCTCACTTTATCACCCACAATAGAGTGCCATGGCGTCACACAGCTCATAGCAACCTCCACCTCCTGGGCTTAGATGATTCTCTTGCCTCAGCCTCCCAAGTAGCAGGGACTACAGGCGCCCGTCACAATGCCCGGCTATTTTGTTGTTATTGTTGCAGTTTGGCCAGGGCCAGGTTTGAACCCGCCACCCTCGGTATATGGGTTCACTCACTGAGCCACAGGCGCCGCCCCAAGTGTGCTATGAAAATTTTTAAAGATCATCAAATTATTTTTGAAAAAAGTTCAAAGCACACTAAGTGTACTATTTTTCATTTTACTCTTTTTATTGGTCAACATAATTTAAGAGTGCCGTGGAATTTTAAGTATAGGTTTAAGTGTGCCATGAGATAGAAAAGTCGAAAAACACGAGCAGACTATTGATCCTAGGCTAACAACCTGAGTGTAAGATTTCTTACTGTACTGAATACTGCAGGCAACTGTAACACAATGGTTAGTATCTGTGTATGTATACATAAAAAAAGTACAATAAAAATATAAGATTACAATTTTATGGGACTGCCCTCATATATATGATCCATCATCAATTCAAACAGCATATGACTGTGTATGAATACATTTATGTAAAAATCTGGGAAGGGCAAATCTAAAGAGGCAGAAAATAGATTAGTGGTTGCCTAGGCGGTAGAGGTAAGGATAAAATTAAAATGTAAATGGGCATGAAGGATCTTATTGGAGTGGTTAAAATGTTTTAAAATTGGTTTATGCCCAAGAGTTTGAGGTTGCTGTGAGCTGTAACGCCATTGCACTCTACCCGGGGCGACACAGTGAGACTTTGTCTTAAAAAAAAAAAAAAATTGGTTAATGGCGATGGTTATACAACTCAGTAAATCTAAAAAAATCATTGAATGTACACTGCAAATCGGTGAATTTTCACACATGAAAAATCTACTTTCAGAAAGCTAGGTAAAAAAAAAGATAATATCTAAAAGAACAGAAGGTAATAATACCCTACTAACCATGTTCGTTCATAGCCTCCTTCCCATCTTTTAGTTCTTTCAGGTTCTTCATCCATTTTTGAGAATTGGATTTTATTATTCAATAATCTGCAAAAAAAGATTAGAACATAAATTTTCTAAAAATGTTTGTTATAAAATTTATCAATTAAATCTGAAAATAAGAGAGAAAACACATAAAGGTAAAAAAATCAGAATCCTGGGTCATTTTTTTTTTTTTTGAAATAGAGTCTTGCTCTGTTGCCCAGACTAGAGTCAGGGGCATCATCACAGCTCCTGAAGCCTCCAACTCCTGGGCTCAAGGAATTCTCCTGCCTCAGTCTCCCAAGTACCTGGGACTACAGCCAAGTAGCACTATGCCCTGCTACTTTTTCTATTTTTAGTAGACACAGAGTCTCACACTTGCTCAGGCTGGTCTCCAACTTCTGAGCTTAAGCCATCCTCCTGCCTCAACCTCTCAGGACATTAGGATTACAGGAGGGAGCCAATGAACCTGCCTAGCTCATTTTCATAATTGTTGGATAAAAATATACAATCCTCATGCAACTTTTTTCTATTTCCAAGAAAGAATATAAATATCTATGCACAATTTTTTTTAAAGGGGGAATCTCCCTCAATTATTCATTTATTTATTTTTTTTTTTTGCAGTTTTTGGCCGGGGCTGGGTTTGAACCCACTACCTCTGGCATATGGGGCCTGCGCCCTACTTCTTTGAGCCACAGGCACAGCCCGAAATTTTTTTTTTTTTTAGCTACAGTCTTACTATGTTGCCCTTAGTAGAATGCCATGGTGTCATAGCTGACAGCAACCTCCAACTCTTGGGCTTAAGCAACCGTCTTGCCTTAGCCTCCCAAGTAGCTGGGACTACAGGCGCCCGCCAAAATGCCTGGCTATTTTTTTGTTGTTGCCATTGTTTTTAGCAGGCCTGGGCCGGGTTTGAACCCACCTGCCTCCGTATATGTGGCCAGCATCCTAACCACTGAGCTACGGGCGCGGAGTTATGCACAAAATATTTTTAATAGAGAAAAGTTTCTTTCTAAAAGAAAGAATTTGTAAAAAAACAAAACTGCTTTGATGATGTGTCACCAGACAGATCATAAGAATTATGGGTAGGGGGTATGGGTATAGCTAAAACAGAATTAGCTACAATTGCTGATTATTGTGATAGATACATTGTGACTCATTGCATTATATCTACTTTTGTGTATGTCTAAATTTTCTCACAATCAAAATTTCTAAATGACATTTATTATTTGCAAGTGGGTAAATGTTTATGGCTCACAATTTTTTAAAAAAGACACAAAATTAAACACACAGTATGACCTCCATTATTATAATAAAAAAACAAAAGAAATATCTGTTCATTCACTAGATAGGACAAAGGGTTTCATCTGGATAATATTAAGGATAATGGAGTTTGGGTTTTCTTTTCATTTTAGAGATGGGGTCTCACTCTGTTGCCCAGATTTAAGTGCAGTGGAGCAATCATAGCTCACAGTGGCCTCGAACTCCTAGGCTCAAGTGATGCATCATGCCCAGCTAAGTTTTTTATTTTTTATAGAGACCAGGTTTCACTACTGTTGCCCAGGCTGGTCTCGAACTTCTGGCCTTAAGTAATCCTCCTGCCTCAGCCTCCCAAAGTGCTGAGATTACAGGGATGAGTCACCACACCCAGCCATGATTCTTCATTCTTTAATCTACTTCTTTAATAATTAGGGACCCAATTAGTGGTGAGAGGAAACCATTACTCACAACCAAGTAACAAACATCCCTTCACATCCACACTTCTACCCTCCCCAATATAACCTACTTTCCCACCTATCCTCTTAGTTTCCTTCTTCCATAAATGTGAAATCAAAGGAATTTTAAGCATCAAGACATTAAGAACAAAAGCATACATCTGTCACTGGCAGGGGCAAAGATGAATTTTTGTTCATGCCTGTAATCCTAGCACTTTAGGAGGCCGAGACAGGTGGACTGTTTGAGCTCAGTTCAAGATCAGCCTGAGCAAGTGAGACCCTGTCTGTACTAAAAATAGAAAAAGGAGCAAGCATAGTGGCTCATGCCTGTAGTCCCAGCTAGTTGGGAGACTGAGGCAAGAGGATCACCTAGGCCCAAGAGTTAGAGATAGCTGTGGGCTACAATTATGCCATGGCACACTCTACCCAGGGCAACAGAATAAAACTGTCTCAAAAAAAAAAAAAAAGGAATTTTTGTAAAGAGTACCATGTCTAAGATTCTACCCTCTATTTGTGTCATTGCTTCTACAGAAAAATGTGGTTAAAAATCTAAAGAAATTATCTCTAAATGGACTCTCAGAATTATAAACCTATTGACAAGTTGGAGACTGCTTCTTAGGCATCCTGCTTTCTATGGCACCTATTGTTATAAGAAACTGTTAGCTAAAATTCTATTTATCTCCCACTGAATTAATAAACCCCTCTCTGGTTTTGTAAGAGATTCATTTGTTTTGGGTAATCTGGTGATCCACTTTAATATCCTAAATTAATTAGAAGTGAAAATGATTTTAACATCTTTGCTATTTCAACATCCTAACTATGTTGGTGGCCTTGTAAGTTTGATGATGAGTGTAGCAGCATAGTATACAATGAGTGAATTAAACACTTTAATCCTCTATGTGTTTTCTGTTATTTATTATGAATTTCACAACTGAAAACCAGCTGGCATGGTGGCTTACACCTGTAATTTGAGAGTCTGAGGCAGGAGGATCTCTTGAGTCCAGGAGTTTAAGACCAACCAGGGTAAGACAACAAGACCCTATATCTATAAAGAAAATTTTAAGGGTGGCGCCTGTGGCTCAGTAGGTAGGGCGCTGGCCCCATATACCGAGGGTAGAGGGTTCAAACTCGGCCCCAGCCAAATTGCAACAAAAAAATATCTGGGAGTTGTGGCGGGCACCTGTAGTCCCAGCTACTTGAGAGGCTGAGGCAAGAGAATTGCTTAAACCCAAGAGTTGGAGGTTGCTGTGAGCTGTGTGATGCCCCAGCACTCTACTGAGGGCGACAAAATGAGATTCTGTCTCTACAAAAAAAAAAAAAAAAAATTTTTTTTTTTTTTTTTTTCAAATTAACCCAGGCATGGTGGTGCAGGCCTGTAATCCCAGTTACCTGGCCAATAGAGCTAGGAGGAGCCAATGAGCCCAGAAATTGAGGTTACAATGAACTATAATCCAGCTGCTAGACCACATCTTCGGTGACTGAACCAGACCCTGTCTCTAAAAAGAAAAATAAAATTTAATTAAAAAAAAAAAAAAAAAAAAAAAAAAAACAACCTTGGCTGGGCGCAGTGGCTACACCTGTAATCCTATCACTCTTCTCCCCCCTGCAGTTTCTGGCTAAGGCTGGGTTTGAACCAGGCATCTCTGGTATGTAGGGCTGGCGTCTTATTCCTTTGAGCCACAGGCATTGCCTATATATATATTATATATGCTATATATATATATATATATGCTTTTGGGTTTTTTTTTCCCATTCTATCACTCTTAGAAGCCTGAGGCAGGAGTACTACTAAACCTCAGGAGTTGACACCAGCCTGACCAAGAGCCAGACCATCTCTACTGAAAATAGAAAACTTAGCTGGGCAGTTGTGGCAGGTACCTATAGTCCCAGCTACTTGGCAGCATGAGGCAGGGGCATCATTTGAATCCAGGATATTGAGGCTGCAGTGAGCTAAGCTGTGGCCAGGGCACTCTATCCTGCAGCAACAGAGTAGACTCTGCATTAAAAAAGAAAAAAAAAAAAAAAGGAAAGAAAGAAAGGAAAAAGAGGGTGGCACCTGTGGATCGAGAAGTAGGGTGGTGCCAGCCTTATATACCAGAGGCGGCAGGTTCAAACCTGGCCCGGCCAAAAACTGAAAAAAAAAAAAAAAAAAAAAGAAAGTCTTGCATAATGTTCTCAATGTTTTCTTTATTTATTCATTCATCTTTTCATTTATTTATTTAGATTTGTTTATTTATTCATTTATTTATTTATTTACAGACAAGAATCTCAGTCTGTCACCCTGGGCAGAATGCCCTGGTGTCATCATAGCTCACAACAACCTCAAACTTTTGGGCTTAAGAGCCCTCTTGCCTGGGCCTCATGAGTAGCTGGGACTACAGGCACCGGCCACATCTGGCTAGTTTTTCTTTCCTTTTTTTTTTTTTTTTGAGACAAAGAGTCTCAAGCTATCCCCCTAGGTAGAGTGCCATGGCATCATAGCTCACAGCCACTTCCAACTCTTGGGCCCAAATGATCCTCTTGCCTCAGTTTTTCTATTTTTAGTAGTGTCAGGGTCTCGCTTTTTCCTCAGGCTAGTCTCAAACTTGTGAGCTCAAGCAATCCACCCAGCACAGCCTCCCAGGGAGTTAGGATTATAGGAGTGTGCCTCTGCATCCAGTCCCAGCCAGTTTTTCTACTGTTAAGAGAGACTGTGTTTCCCTCTTGCTCAGGCTGGTCTCCAACTCCTAAATTCAGGCGATCCACCCACCTCTGCCTCCCAATGTGCTAGTATTACAAGCATGAGCCACTAAGTCCAGCCCAGCCTATGTTTTCAAGGTTTCAAAACTCAAATTCTTGGCTTGGCACCTGCAGCTCAAATGGCTAAGGCGCCAGCCACATACACGAGAAGTGGCAGGTTCGAATCCAGCCCGGGCCTGCCGAACAACAGTGACAACTACAACCAAAAAAATAGCAGGGTGTTGTGGTGGGTGCTTGTAGTCCCTGCTATTTGGTAGGCTGAGGCAAGAGAATCGCTTAAGCCCAGGAGTTGGAGGTTGCTGTGAGCTGATGCGCTGACACTCTACCCAGGGTGACAGCTTGAAGCTCTGTCTCAAAAAAATAAAAAGAAAACCCTCAAATTCTTAAAGATGCGGCTATTGATCTATCACAACAATTATACTGTATTTTTAGTTTATTATTATTTATTCTCTCAAGTTCAGAAACAGAGTAGAAACTGGAAGGCAGACTCTGGGCTCAGTGTATGCAAGGACTCAACTGGAGCTGCCTGCAAAGAGAAATCACTGAGACAGAGAGTAAGAGGTGGAAAGATTTCCAGTGGCCCATGACTTCCCAATAGTCCATCTTTTTCAAAATATCGCTGATCCGTTTCCTGGAATACAATCCTAGAAAAGCCACAGTCCCTAACATAAGCCTATGGGTATGAATTCGTATTACAAGAGCCCGGAATGCTATTAGCAAACATCGCGATTTATGACGCTCTTCCTCACACCTTACCCCGCCAAGCACTGGGAGACAGGCAAGGGTGATTACTATCCCTGTTTCTCAGGTGTGGAACTCTAGGCTCAGAGGTTTGTAACTCGCACGAGGCCACAGAGCTGGTGGCAGGTCACAAACTCCACAATTCCGCAAAAGTCGCACACTCTCAGGGAGGGAGACCTATTCCCCAGACTGTAGCCCCTGGTGCTTCCCCAGGAGGCCGCTTCCCTCCCGCCTTCACACGCTCCCTCATACCCTCCTTCCCCGGGAGGCCAGCTGGGGTAATTCCACTCCGTCCCCGGCTTCGGAAGCCTTCTCGTCTCCTAGCTAGCCAGGAATCCTATCCCGCCTCGACGCGGCATAACGCGCTCACCGCTCCTGCCTGGACAACGCTGTGCCGGAAGCCCCGCCCAGCCACTCTAAGAGCGCCACTGAAGTCCTTCCGCCGCGCGCTGCGGCCACGCAGAATCGTTCCGGCTACTATGAGCGGAAGCTGTCCGAGGGAGGCGCTGGAGAGGAACGAGTCCCCGGAACTGACTTAGGTATGGTACGGGAAGGGACCGCCTGCGCGCCTTCCAGCTGAGTTTCACAAAGAATTGTCAAGAGTGGTCACCCTTCTCTCTGGGTAGGTCAGATGCTTAGCAGCGGTCTACTTGGGCTCCAAGGAACTTGATTCTGTTTTTAAAGGTTGAGATGAAGGACTCTGTATTCTGTTGGTCTTAGTGTTGATTCAATAAATCCACTGAGTGCCAACTTTGGGCCTGATAGAGTTCTAAGCACTGAGGAAATAGCAATGAAAAACTGACAAAATCCTTGCCCTTGTGGAGTTTTCCTTCTAGGAGGGAATGAAGGCTATGAAGAGAAATACATACTACGTCAAATGACAAGAGAGGGCTCGGCGCCCTTAGCTCAGTGAGTACGGCGCCAGCCACATCCACCGAGGCTGGCAGGTTGGAGCCATGCCCAGGCCAGCTAAACAAAATGACAACTGCAACCAAAAGTAGCCGGGCGTTGTGGCAGGCACCCTGCAGTCCCAGCTACTTAGGAGACTGAGGCAAGAGAATCGCTTAAACCCAAGAGTTTGAGATTGCTGTGAGCTGTGACGCTACGGCACTCTACCGAGGGCGACAAAGTGAGACTCTGCCTAAAAAAAAAAAGACAGGAGTGCTATAAGGAAAAATTAAGTGTCCAAGGGACAGAGGCTATCTTCAAACAAAGAAAAAAGAAAAAAATGTGTTGCAACTTCTGGCTTTGGGAGATAGGGGTAGCTGGACATATTTACTTTGGGACAAGCACTAAGTCACACATTAACTACCCTGTTAACTATGAGATTACAAATATTTTTTGTAAATACAGCTGAGGACTAGAGAAGCTAATTTTTCCATGGTCCAACAGCAAGAATAGGCCAACACATGCAAGCAGGTCCCATGGCAGCAACTGGAAATTCTGGGGAGACATTTTTCCACATTTTATTTGTCACACACACAAATTATAGTTACATATCCATTTTAAATTCCAAAGCAGCATTAAATTTATTAACACAATGTTTTCTTCTTTTTTTTTTTTTTTGAGACAGAACCTCAAGCTGTCACCCTGGGTAGAGTGTTGGTGCATCACAGCTCTCAGCAACCTCCAACTCCTGGGCTCAAGAGAGTCTCCAGCCTCCGCCTCCCAAGTAGCTGGGACTACAGGCACCCGCCACAACACCTGGATATTTTTTGGTTGCAGCCGTCGTTGTTTGGCAGGCCTGGGCTGGATTCGAACCTGCCAGCTCAGGTGTATGCGGCTGGCGCTTTAGCCGCTTGAGCCATAGGCGCCGAGCCTAACACAATCTTTTCTAAAAACTACCCAGATTTAGGCATTTTTAACTCACTTCCTCCCGTTAAAAGAGATACTAAAATATGGAATACCTGAGCAATATCCTTTCCCACGGGGAGAGCATGGTGTAGTACAGCAGAATCATGAACTGCCAGGAAATTGTAAGTCCTAATTCCCCAGCTGAATCTTGCATTGTTCCACCTTGACCCTTCTTTTTACAAACACACCCACTTGGGTCTTTAGATATTTCATGTGAAGCACCTTGTGTTATTTAAAAATACTTAAAATACATGCAAAATTCAGATAGGATACTTTATTAACATCAGAGTAATCTCACATTACCTAATACATTAATTAACAAAGTCAACCTAGGATGGCAGCACACATTCCGATAGTCCAAAGAGCGAAAATCCCAATCTTTAGCTTTGCCACTTGCTAGTGTGTAACAATGGGCCAGTTAATCTAGCAGATCATTAGTTTCCTTATCTATAAATGTTTACACGTTAAAAGACCGTTGTGAGAATACATGAAATTTCACATATGCATGTGTGTCCAATATAATCTAGTATAAATACGAGTAGACTTCACTTTATTTCAAAAAATACACAGCACAAAACAAAGCATTCACACTTGGTTATGAGTTTTGTATTTTTCTGTATTTTTTTAAATTAAAATATTGATCCTATTCACTTTGAATACAAAAATCACTACACAGAATGGTTGACAGCAGTGAGCAGTACTGCAGATAAGACAACCACAGAAGGTTCAAAGTGGAAGAGCTGTCTGGAGTCTAAACTAAAAATATTTCCAGATTAGGAAACTGCCTGAGTGGCTTTTCAAAGTAACTTTACATCCAGCTAGTTAATGACAACACCAAGAGAAATACCCTGATCCTAGCTTCCTAAAGTGGTGTTAAGTGTAAATACCACTTTTGTAAATTTACTTAATCATTTTGTTTTTTAAAGTCCAATTTTATGGCACAATTTTACCATGCAAACTCTCATTCTTTCATTCTCTGCATTCAGCTTAGTTTCGTTTAGTGAGAACACTAGCAAACCTGCCTTCATAAACTAAGTACACCAACTTTCAAGAATAAGTTGTTAAAAATTCAGCACACAAAATCAGCTAAGGTGCTCAAGAAAGTCCTTCTCATTTGGTGTAAATTCAGAAGCCACGAATGTACTTTCTGCATTATGTGCAGCATGTAGAAAATAAAGAATTTCTTCAATTTGAAGAAATGAATCAGTGTTATAATAGAAACATTATTTAAAGGTTTGTCTTTGGGACTCTAAGGACGTTTTATCTTCAAGGGCATCTGGCTGGTTTCAGGTTGTTCTGCTACAAATGCAGTAACCCAAACTGGAACAGGTGTGCTGGAAGCAATGCATCCAAGTTGCAGTGGGGTCCTCTGCTGGAAAAGGTTTATCAATATAGCTGGGAAACCTTCAAAAGGACTGTGCAGGAAGAAAATCACAATGGACCAGCCCCATCCAAGTTGATGATCCGAGGATTAGGCTACTGAGAAGGCAGAAGAACAAGGCTTATCTCTCCTTAAGTGCCTGTTCCTTTGTGGGTTACTGTCATGGCTCTGGGAATAGTTGTCATTTTACAGAACCCCTCTGACAACAAAGTTTGGGCTAGGTAGAACAGTGATAATAGCCATAGGCATTTTTATTATTAAGATTGCTAGAGGGAGAATGCACAGAAATGAGCCTTTAGTCACCCATAACCAGCAGCTACCTGTAACTGGATGGGCATTCAAATAAAAGTTGGCTTTAAAAAAAAAAAAAGTTTGTCTTTGGAAAATAAACCAGAAATTTACATAGAAAATTACATATTTAAATATCTAAATTGCATACTAAATACCAGTTTAGTGATTCAGAAAACTAGTCTAAATTGGGATGATAATTACAATCAATTTGGTTAGTGCAGTATTAACAGTTCATTTTACTTTAAGAAAAAAAATCTGAATTTTTAAAAAGTGAGATTTTAAAGGCACCTTTTGAAATACAGTGTGTATCGCATTCTATTATATTTCCAAATACATAAGCATTCTGTTCTTTAAAAAGGATTGGGAAACTACCAACCAGCATGGCACCCAAAATAACAACAGATAAGAACTCCTGAGTATAGTTTTCCACAGCTTAACATTAACAGCACTAATGACGTCAAACAGGTATATTATACATGTAGAAAGAAAACACCAGGTTTAATACCTTATAAAATATGTACAGAACTTGAACGTTTCTGAAAGATACAATTCAAGTTGCAACTGAATTATAAATATAATCAGATACTCTGTTACCATGAAAAGATCTAATTGGTTTTTTAAAAATGCACGTAAACCATAAAAGATAAAAAGTATTTAAAAATACATAAAATTCTAACCAGCAGGGTTTTTTTTGTTTGTTTTTTTTTTGGCCAGGGCTGGGTTTGAACCGGCCATCTCCAGCATATGGAGCCGGTGCTCTACTCCGTTGAGCCACAGGCGCTGCCCCCCTAACCGACAGGTTTAAACTTTGATTTTTTAAAAAGCAAATATGTATTTACAATCTTTAAATTTCATGCACTTGTTATTTTTACATGCTCCTTGTTATTAGGATAACAAAACAAGAAAAAACTCTTTTAACCATTTATACAATAGAAAAAAAAATCAACAGGGAGGCTGGTAGAATGCAGTATAGATAGTAGCTAAAATATGAAACGGCAGGGAATTATTAAATAGTCATAAAACAGACTTAACCAAATCTGTGTGCTAGGAAATAAGAAAGTCTCACTTTCCAGAGACTTCACAGCAGAGACTTACATTCTTTATCTGAAAAGAAATGATTATAAATAATAGTTATCTGAACGGTTTCTGGGAGGATTAAATGAGATCTGTGTGAATGAATGCACATATGTAAATATTAAGATGCTGTCTGGTATGTGAAAGTTCACCACACAGTTCACACCATGACCTTGCCTTAAGGTTTAAAAACTTTAAATGGCATTTCATCCTTAATACAAGAACCCATGTTTAAAGCATAAAATCCTTAACTGGAGTGTTTAGCCCAGTTCATTATGAAAACCTACTAATAAAATGCTTTAATACTGATAATATTAAAGCTACCAAACTCTGTAATGATCAGAAAAGTTTGACTTCCTGGGTTATGATCCAAGCTGTTTGCCTTCTGAGAACACTGCAGAGAGATTAGACAGATACTTCTTAATTTCTCAAACTACGTGGCATCCACCTTCTATGTTTTCCGTCTATCATAGTCTGCAACCATCTTCTTGATGTGTGCCAATTTGCTCTTCAACTGCTTGCAATAATTCCTCTTACTTTTGTAATCTGAAGACTAAAAAATGGGAAAAGTAAATCACATAAATTCAACCAAATAAAAACAAATATGCTAGGGAAGTAGAGACAGACAAAAAAGGGGAATATTAGTAATAGAGAGCTGTCAGGACACCTGCCAGTATCAGTAGCCACAGAGGCTTCTGACCCTTTAATCATATAATCTAACCTGGGATTTCACAAAGGATATAACTCATTTCTAAAAATCCGTAAAATGACCAAGACGACTTACATGCCCTTTTTCTAACATACCAGCTAAAAAACAATAAAATAAGAAACTGGTGATATCAGTTGACTGGGGAAAAGGAAACTGTGAGTGGGGGATAAGAGGGGAAATTTTACTGTAAACATTTCTAAACTCTTATTTAAAGTAACAGGCTAGGCTCGGCACCCATAGCTCAGTGCTTAGAGCAATGGCCACATACACCGGGGCTGGGGGATTTAAATCCGGTCCAGGCCAGCTAAAATCAACAATGACAACTGCAACAAAAAAAAATAGCGGGGCGTTGTGGCAGGCGCCTATAGTCCCAGCTACTTGGGAGGCTGAGGCAAAAAAATCACTTAAGCCCAAGAGTTTGAAGTTGCTGTGAGCTGTAACACCACAGCACTCTACCAAGGGCAACATAGTGAGACTCTGTCTCAAAAAAAAAATAAATAAATAAAATTAAAAAAATAAATAAAATAAAAAAATAAAATAAAATAAGGCTGAACCAGGAGTGGAGGCTCATGCCTATAATCCTAGCACTCTGGGAGGCCAAAGAAGCAGGACTGCTTGAGCTCACAAATATGAGAGCACCCTGACCAAGAGCAGGACCCCATCTCTACTGGAGGCTGAAGTAGGAGGATCACTACAGGCTAGGAACCAGATTGGACAACATAGCAAAAAAATAAGAAAAATTAGCCGGGCATGGTGGTGGACACCTGTAGTCCTACCTACTGCAGAGGCTGAGGCTGGAGGATTGCCTGTAGTTTGAGGCTACAGAGAACTGTGTGAAGGGGCACGGTTTTCAGCACCCCAGAAAGGTGACTTTGTCTCGTATGTGCTCCTTGAGGTACAAGATTCTAAGACGGGAAAATTCCATTCTCGGCTATAAACAAGACTCAGGGGTAAATTCCTCTCTGCTTGATAAAACAGCAGAGATTCAGGGGTTAATTCCTCCCTGCTTGCTGAAAAGGCCTTGAGAAAGGAATCCCTGAGGTCCCTACCAAGTCGTTGCTAGAGATTTAGCACCTGTCTGAAGCTAAACTGTTACTCTTCATTCCCTAACTTCAAATTACACAAAAGTTTCATTTAACCCAGGCGTTCTCAAACTGCGAACCGCAGGCCACATGAAACAGTGTGAATTGTATTTATTCCCATTTTGTTTTTTACTTCAAAATAAGATATGTGCAGTGTGCATAGGAATTTCTTCATAGTTTTTTTGTTTTAAACTATAGTCCGGCCCTCCAATGGTCTGAGTGACAGTGAATTGGCCCCTTGTTTAAAAAGTTTGAGGACGCATGATTTAACCTGTTAGGGAGGTGGGCAAACAGAAACAGACAGTCTGGTGTCCTTGTAGTTTATCTTTAAGTTACATGCTCCAGACTTAGAAATGACGTGTATGTGCTTTGTAAGATGTATGCTGAGGAGAAAATTTTTTTATAGCAGTCTCAATTAATGCTTTTGTTCTTTATGCTTACTTATTCTTATCTGATGAGTTTGGATATATAATACAGTGAATAAAGATGTACAATTGCTGTAGGCCTGAGCGAGCCTCTGTCTTCCCTTAATAAATCATTCTGTATGCAGTGATATCTCTGTGTTGTTGATTGGGGTAGTGGACAGCAAAAACTGTGGTTACACCACTGCATTCCAAACTATAGACAGGGTGAGACTCTGTCTTGAAGAAAATAATAAAATCATGATGTAAATCATAATTTATAAAATTCTCTCTTTTTTTTTTTATAAGACAGAGTGTCACTTTGTCACCCTTGATAGAGTGCTGTAGCATAATAGCTCACAGCAAGCTCCAACTCCTGGGCTCAAACAATTCTCTTGCCTCAGCCTCCTGAATAGCTGGGACTACAGGAGCCCGCCACAATCCCCAGCTATTTTTAGAGATGGGGTCTCACTCTTGCTCAGGCTGGTCTCCAACTCCTATGTGCAGGCACTCCACCTACCTTGGCCTCCCAGAGTGCTGTGATTACAGGAGTGAGCCACTGCACCCAGCAATTTATAAAATTCTTAATCGAAAATATTTTTTGAAAAATGTTTTAAGTCAGTAATGATTTGACACTTGGCACTGTCAAGGATATAGGGCAGAAATGTCAAGAATATGGTGGGAATGCAAGCTGGCACAGCTTTGGAGACCTGTTTAAAGATATCTACCAAGGCTGGATACACACATGCCCAATGACCCTGTAATGTCACTCCTAAGTGTATATCCAACAAATGTGTGCATATTTACACAAAACTCTGAAGCCACATTATTTGTAAAAGCCCAAACTCAGGAATAACCCAAATGGTCATTAACAATAAAATGTATAAAAAGTTGTATTTTATTCATAGAACAATACTACAAAGCAATAAAAATTAATGAACCCCAATTATAGGCCAAAACATGAATGGATCTTATGAATAGTACTGAGCAAAAGAAACCACACTGAAATGCATACTGTATGATTCCACTTATATAAAGTTCAAGATAGGCAAAGCTCATCTATGACATTAGAAGTCAGAATGGTGATCTAGGGTGACAGTGTAAATATTGGAAATGGGAGATATGCCAGGGATTGTAGAAAATGTTTTTTTTTTTTGTTTTTTTTTAAGACAGAATCTTACCTGGTCACCCTCAGTAGAGTGCCATGGCATCTTAGCTCACAGCAACCTCAAACTCTTGGGCTCAAGCGATCTTCTTGCATAAGCCTCCCAAGAAGCTGGGACTATAGGTGCCCAACACAATGCCTGGCTAATTTTTAAAGACGGGTCTTTTTTTTGCTTAGGTTGGTCTAGAACTCCTGAGTTCAAGCAATCCACCTGCCTCAGCCTCCCAGAGTACTAGGATTATAGGTGTAAGCCAACACCCCTGGCAGAAAATGTATTTCTTAACCTGGGTGCTGTGTACACAGGTGTGCAGTTTGTGAAAACTTACCAAGTGTACACTTCAATTTCTGTACTTTTTTTTTTTTTTTTTTGTGACAGAGCCTCAAGCTGTTGCCCTGGGTAGAGTGCCATAGCATCACAGCTCACAGCAACCTCCGATTTCTGGGCTTAAGCAATTCTCTTGCCTCAGCCTTCTAAGTAGCTAGGACTACAGGTGCCCGCCACGCCAGCTATTTTTTGTTTGTAGTTGTGATTGTTGTTTGGCAGGCCCAAGCTGGATTCGAACCCACCAGCTCTTATGTATGTAATGTAGCTGGTGCCTTAGCTGCTTGAGGTACAGGTGCTCCTTTATCCCTCTCCAGAGTAGACAAAAGGAAACAAAAGAAAGTCCTCCTAGTACTGAACTCAAGCTCTGCTCTGGCTAAGACTCAGTGCCTCTGTATTGACAGCCCTCAGGAAGCCTCTAGGAGGAAAAGCATGGCTCACAGAAGGATGCTCCACCAGGAGGAAGCAGCACTAAAAGCACAGGAATGGAAAACCATCGGAATGGATGTTTGTTAAAACAAACAAACAAACTAACAAAAAAACCTTTAAAATATCTGTTATAGCTACAAACAACTAAAATTAAGAAATTAAGGGGGCAGCGCCTGTGGCTCAGTGGGTGGGGCGCCAGCCCCATATACCAAGGGTGCCAGGTTCAAACCCAGCCCCAGCCAAACTGCAACAACAACAACAACAACAACAACAAAAACCCAACCAGGCCTTGTGGCAGGCAAGAGAATCACCTAAGCCCAGGAGCTGGAGGTTGCGTAAGCTGTGTGACCACGTGGCACTCTAGTGAGGGCAATAAAGTGAGACTCTGTCTCTACAGAAAAAAAAAAAAAAAAAAAGAAAGAAAGAAATTAAGATTCTTCTATTAGTTTTCATCTCAAACTTAAGGGTCTATTGTCAGTACACACATGACAAATGTAGTCATGGTCATTCTATAGGTTAAATGGAAAAAATAGAAAAGTTCTTACTGAAAGAATTTTACAATCCCAGATACTTACTCCCTTAACCTGCTTCAGTCTGTTGTATTCATCAGCAGCCGCCTGTGAATGAAAAACACAAGGGAATAAGTTTACTGGAGCATTCATTCTCTTTTCTAAGAGTAACATTCCTGATGTTACACTTTGGAGCTAAAAATAACAGCTTAGGACAAAAAATAGAAACAATTAAAATAATGAAGCCTGAAAGCTCTTAAAATTCTTATGGTCAAGGGGGAGGCCTGAAGGAATCTAGTGAAGAGTAAAGTGCCAAGGCATCATAGCTCACAACAGTGAGGGTGATAAAGTGAGACTCTGTCTCTAAAATAAATAAATAAATAAATAAATGTAATGTTACATGGATGAACACTACTTCAGCCAGGTGATCAAGGGAAAAAAAGATACTCAGAAACTGCTATTTATTTATTGTAGACAGAATCTCAACTATGTCACCCTTAGAGGAATGCCATGGCATCACAGCTCACAGCAACCTCAAACTCTTGGGCTTAAGCGATTCTCTTGCCTCAGCTTCCCAAGTAGCTGGGACTACAGGCACCCACCACAATGCCCGACTATTTTTTTATTGATATTGTTGCTGTAGTAGTTGTTGTTTAGCAGGCCTGCCAAGTCCTGGGCTGAGCTACAGGTCCCGAGCCTGTATTGAGTTTTTTAGCAGAAATGATAAATTGAAATAAAAAGTAATATGGCTATTCCCTTTTTAATAGGAAGGGACAGACACAGAATATTGCTTTGTAAGTCTTAACTGCACACCCTTCAATTTGGAAAGACTTTCATCCAAAAGCCAATTTCGGCTGAGCACATTGACTCATACCTATAATCTCAGCACTTTGGGAGGCTAACCTGAGAGGATCACTGGAGGTCAGAAGTTTGAGACTGGCCTGGAGAGCACAGTGAGACCCCATCTTTACAGGTGTGGTGGCAGATGCTTGCAGAGCTAGCCTTGTGGAGAATAAGGCAAGAAGATTGCTTCAGCCACGGAGCTGGAGGTTACAATGAGCCATAACTCTACTGCACTCCCACCTAGCTAGCTTCCACCTCAGCTGAGACTCTCCCAAAAACCAACTTCAACTATTCTTCAATGAAATCTGTTTGATAATTACAAGCTAATTTTTTTTTTTTCAAAATTAGGCAGCATAAAGATGCTGTAGCCCCATACATCAGCATTAAATTCTATATGATAATCAAATAACAGGTGTGAATTTACCATGTACTCCTCACTTTCTTCTCTATAATCATCCAATTCTTTATCCAGACGAGAGAGTTCTTTATTGATCTCATCGAGTTCTGCTTGTAAGCGCTTGTATTCCTGCAGGCCAGTGTCAAAATCTCTCTTGTAGAGTTGTCTTTCTTGATCTGAGATGATAGGTGGATATTCCCTAAAAATGAGAGGGCAGATGACTACATAAACACTGACATAAAATCCACTGTTTCTTCCTCAAAGGTAATACAGCTGGTGGGGTGCAGAGAATGACACTGACTTGATTTCTTTTAGTATCTTATGAGCAAGAGGAGGTGGGACACAAGTTCTATTAAGAATGATTATATACTATTGTACATTAAAAAAACTATGCCTATGTAACTTTTAGAAATAAAGTTGAAAATCATTTATGAAACTTAAGGTTCAAGTCACAGGAACTCACTTATTTTCAACACACCATACCACATGATCATGGACTACTCATGTTTAAAGTCTTAAAACTGGAATTCTGGAACACAAAGCCTGTTTTGATCACCGCGGTGGCAGAGCAGCTGACTGGAAGTGGCTGTTTCCTGCTAACACCCACACTTTACAAACCGACTCATTTATTTTTTGGTCTTGTTTTTCCTAAGTGGAAATAGCTTATTTTGTTCTTTCATTATAAAAGTAGACATTTAAAATGTCCATGTATAAAAACATGAGCTCATTGTAAAAATAATCTGGCAAGTCTTCAAAGCATGAAAAGAAAAACTGAAATTCTGTATTGCTTATATCTCTCAATTCCTATTTCTTATATAGAAAGACAACATAATTGATTCATAAATACACAGAGAAAATACCCTGAGTTCTTTCACAAGACTAAGGAGCTTTACAGCAATATGGAATTTCAAATTTTTTATCTATCTTCAGTTTACAGAGGGGAGAATTTAAAGTAATCTGATCAAAAGGACAAGAATTCAGGATTTCTTTTTTTTTTTTTTGAGACAGAGCCTCAAGCTGTCACCCTGGGTAGAGTGCCGTAACGTCACAGCTCACAGCAACCTCCAACTCTTGGGCGTAAGCGAGTCTCTTGCCTCAGTCTCCCAAGAAGCTGAGACTACAGGCACCCACCACAACACCCAGCTATTTTTTGTTTGTAGTTGTCATTGTTGTTTGGCAGACCCAGACTGGATTTGAACCCGCCAGATCTGGTGTATGTGGCTGGCACCTTAGCCACTTGAGTTATAGGCACCGAACCAGAATTCAGGATTTCTTAGAAGTTTTCAGATAAATCTTTCGTGGTACAAATTAGACAAATGTGTTATAAAGATGTGGCTGAACCAGGCCAAAAACTCTTGGGGTTAGAGAAGATGAAGTATCAGGATCAGCGCTCATAACACAGTGGTTATGGTGCCAGCCACATACACCCAGGCTGGTGGGTTTGAACCCAGCTGGGCCAGCTAAAGGAACAATGACAACTGCAACAACAACAACAACAACAAAAGCCAGGCATTGTGGCAGGCGCCTGTAGTTCTAGCTACTTGGGAGGCTGAGGCAAGAGAATTTAAGACACTCTCTCAAAAAAAAAAAAAAAAAAAGTATCAGAGTCATCAGTGATTAGGGGATTCAAGCTATCCATTCCCCACCCGTCCATCTTAACACCTTGAGAAGCAAAGCAAGGCTTAGATTAACCCCCATTCACACTGCAAATGTTTCTGATGTGTCCTAGTTCTCAGAATTTGGGCACAAAACAGCTACACATTATACACAAGTAAAGTTGGCTATGGTAGAACAAAACCCCAACACAGCCTTAGCTTGAACACTAAATCATTACTTCAATTGTTCATAAAAATGTTTGCCAAAGTTCACTGGAATAAACTTTAAACGAAACTCAAGTCTTATGAAAGCTTAACTTAAAAGTAATTGCCAAAGGAAATCCATAGCACTGGTCTGGGAATTTTATAATCAGTTAAACAAAATTTCCCTATACTTGTATTTTATTTATTTGAAAACTCTTTCTTGGGTGAATAAGAGAGCATAGTGATGTTCACCAGGCACGTTATAGGAAGTCAAAAGACCTGGTTACTACCAAGTATATTCTTTTTTTTTTCTTGAGACAGAGACTCACTCTGTCACTCTCCCCAGAGTGCTGTGTTGTCATAACTCACAGCAACCTCAAACTCTTGGGCTCAAGCAATCCTCTTGCCTCAGCCTCTTAAGTAGCTGGGACTATAGGTGCCCACCACAATGCCCGGCTAGTTTTAGAGACAGGTTCTGGCTCTTGTTCAGGCTGGTCTCAAACTCCTGAGCTCAAGCAATCCACCTGCCTTGACCTCCCAGAGTGCTAGGACAATCTTAGTACCTTTATGAAAAGGTACTAGAGAAGAAATCAACACAGCACAAAAAACTGTCTCTAATCCTGGTTGGCAAAGAATGAAATTATACCACTGACCCAGTTTAGGAGGAAACAACTCCAAAATCTGATGGACACCCCCTTAACAATCAGAAGGTGTACATGGCCCCAGGGAGAGGAGAGCAGCCCTACCTGAGCCAGTCCTCCTCCAGCTCATCACAGGACTCGCCACCGGTCGTGTAGTCTGTCTCATAGTGGTCTTGCTCCGTTCTCTTCGACTTTCCTGCTCTGCCCTTAGTGGGAGCCCTTTTTGAAGGTGTCTCAACGTTACTGCTGCTGCTGTAACGAGGCTGCTTGAAGTCATCCACAGGTGAAGCCACCGGAAGCTCCCGAACCACCTCAGGCACCCTAATAAAAACAGGGGTCATTGTTCAGTGACCCCTGGGTCCACTACAACCCTCTGCCAATGTACCATAACCACAAACAGCCACAACAGTAAATACCGTGACATCTACCTGAAGGTGCACTCACTCAAGGACTTCATACGCGCAAAGCTGAGCAGACACCTAGTTTCCTGCATTCAACTGGGCAGAGGCTTAGCACTCTCTAATTCCACTCAAATAGCTGTAAGGTTCCAATTTTAAGAGGATGCTGTATTTAAACCTTTCAAGTAAAATGGATCTCAGATTTCATTTTAGGAAGTTTGGGATGATCTATATAAAAGGAGTTTACCTGACCTGTGCTAGGGAGTTACTCTACAAAAGGCGGTCAGGAAAATAGTGATCATGATCTTTTTTACGGATTCTTCCAGTTCCATGGAATGCTGCGTGGCGAAGAATAATGAAAATACAGATCTACCTTTGGAAGCTGACTCTCAGAGATAAGCTCTTTGTAATATCAATTTTCTTTTCAAGATAAAATCTTAAAATACTAAATTCTAAACCAAAAAGTTAAAAAGCTTTACATTATAATGAATTAAAGAGTTCATTAAAGATTTTTTAATTGCTGTTGATTGGCCAGGTACAGGGGCTCACACCTGTAATCCTAGCACTCTGGGAGGCAGAGGTGGGTGGATTGCTTGCGCTCAGGAGCTTGAGATCAGCCTGAACAAGAGTGAGACCCAGTCTCTACTAAAAATAGAAAAACTGGCCGGGCACAGTGGCTTACCCCTGTAATCCAGCACTTTAGGAGGTTGAGATGGGTGGATTGCCTGATTTCAGGAGTTCTAATTACCCTACATTTTTTGGTAGTGGTAGTATGTATTCATACTTTCAAAATCTGTTCAGCTAATACGGATTTGTGTGCTATGTTAATACTACTTTTAAGGGAAGGAAAATGTGACCTTCTCCGTGAGTCAATGATTAACAAGTTCCTAGACACTCTGCCAAAACTGCAGGGTATTATGCTTCTTGCTTTGAGGTGGCAAAACAAAACCTTTAGAATGCAGTGGGTTTACCTGAGGGGTCGGGACCAGAGAGAAAGGAAGGTAATGGGCAAGACAAATTGCAAAATTTGATAAAATATATATAAGTAAAACATCAACTCAGCACCCCTACCATAATTTTATGATAGCTGTTGATTTTGTTGTTGTTGTTATTGCAGTTTAGCTGGAGCCAGGTTCAAACCCGCCACCCTCAGTACATGGCCGGCACCCTACCCACTGAGATACAGGCGCCGCCCCAAGCTGTTGATATTACAAATGTTTACCTTGGAAGTTTTATCACCTCCCCTCTTCCTACACCCTTTAAAACATAGTAATATACTTTATCTACCATTAAAACTAAAAACAAAATGCTCAGCAAAAAAAGTATTTATAAATAAAGAGTTAGGGATAATCCCAATAACTACCAAACCTCCTCTCAGACAGGTTCTATAGGTCAAAATACACGTAAACCTGAATGAGGGAACCAGCCCTGCACTTCCTCTCCATTCACAGAAAGGCATCCTCAACCTCATTTAGTTTCCCAGGTCCAGAAGTTCATCCTTCTGCAAATTTTGAATTCATTCCTTGTATTCTTTAGTCATTAAACTTTATTCTTTTTTTATTTGGGGGGACAGTCTCACTCTGTTACCGGGCTAGAGTACCATGGTGTCATAGCTCCCAGCAACTTCAAACTCTTGGGGCTCCAGTGATCCTCTTGCCTCCCAAGTAGCTGGGACTACAGACATCAGCCAGCCACAACACCCAACTATTTTTTAGAGACGGGGGTGTCACTCTTGCTCAGGCTGGTCTTGAACCTGTGTGCTCAGGCAATGCACCCGCCCCAGTTTCCCAGAGTGCTGGCATTACAGGTGTGAGTCACTGCACTGGCCCATTAATTTCATTCCCACCCACACTCCATCATGTTGCTTTTGTTCCCCGTCTCTTGACCTGACTCTTACACAGTTGCTGCACACTTTCTTCCTGTTTTGCAACCTCCTTGAGAACATGGATTTGTTTTTCCCAGGAGCACCTGGCCCAGTATCTTATCCCTGGCAGAGTTTTAAGACAATTACTGAATTGAAAACACTTTCACAACAATCCTTTTTGAATGACACACAGTATCAGTGAAGGAAGGGAAACTACCCACCAACATCACGGCCATGACTGACAGAGTGGCTGTTAATCACACACAAGAAGAATGTTAGAGCTGCTGCCATTATTAGGAAGCACATCTACACTTTGCCCATCAGAGAACCCCCTTCTCCTGGCCTCAGGGATGACAAAGACACAAAGAGGACCAATCAGAATCCTTTTGATTCTGGGAAAAGAAACTTCATTTTCCGAATCCTGGGCTGGAGAGATGAATTCAGCCTGGAGAATGTGGATGGGCATCTTGCTACGGCAGAAGCTGCAGTGAAAATAAAGCCAACATACCAACAGAAAAGACAGAACAGAAAAGACAGAACATTCTAGTTCCTGCATCATGCCAGGCCTGAGGCAGGACACAGGCCTGGGCCTTATGTGAACAAGTGAATTCCTCTTTTTGCTTAAGCTAGTTTAAACCCACGTTTCTGTAATTGCTGTAACTTGCAGTAAAGTTCTAACAGATTATGCTACCAGCCAACTGGTCTCATTTGGCACTGTTAAGACGTCAGTCTGCCTTGAAAGCTCTGCATTGTGGCAACATTCAACTTCCTTGAGATATAAAGGTTAATTCACCTGGACATGGAGTATGGACAGGGTAGCTGGGACTATCTAATAAGGCTCTCCCAAATTTAGTTAGTAAGGGTGGAGATGCGACCATCTTCAGCTAGATTTTGGTATCCCCTGATGCAGGAGTAATTTTATGTTATATAACATTACAATAAGCAAAAAGAGCCAGCTAAGAGAGGAATTAGCATATGATTTCATTTACGTAAAGTCCAGTAACAGGTGAAACTAACAGGTGGTGAACAGACATCAAGATAGAAGTCACCTCGAGGTTGGAGAATTGGTGGGAAAAGGGGAAACAAGGACCCTTTGGGGTGTTCACGATGCCTTATCTTGGTGTGGTGGTGGGGTTCTAAAGTGCTCACATTCAAGAAAACTCATCAAGCTATACACTAAAGATTAGTGCTATTTTTACTGAATGCATGTTATGCTTTAGGAAAAAAACCTCTTAACACTGAGTCACCTCATCCTTGACATGGTCTTCTAGACACACTGTTCTCCATCAAATTCCTATCTAGGAGTGGCAAGGAAGAGAGGTGCTCATGATTTCTAAGCACCTTTGAGAAAGTGTTAAGAAAGACAGGTTATGGGCCACGCATGATAGCTCACGCCTGTAATCCTAGCACTTGGGTAAACTGAGGTGGGAGGATCCCTTAAGCTTTGGAGTTTGAGGCCAGCCTGAGAATGAGTGGAACCCCGTCTCTGCTAAAACTAGAAAAAATAGCTGGGCCTTGTGGCAGGCCCCTATAATCCCAGCTACTTGGGAGACTGAGGCAAGAGCAGCGGTTCTCAATCTGTGGGTCACAACCCACAGGACCTGTATTAAAGGGCTGCGGCATTAGGAAGGTTGAGAACCACTGGGCAAGAGAATCACTTGAGCCCAACAATTTAAGGTTGCTGTGAGCTGTGATACCATCGCACTCTACCTAGGTGACGCAGCGAGACTCTGTCTCAAAATAAATAAAAGAAACACAGGTTATGACTTGTGTGTTCTTATTTGCATCCAAGGGAACATTCTCTGAATCTTCAGTAGTCTGCTGTGACCACCACCTAACAAATTCTTTTGCTCCCAGAAGCTATAAAATTCTTCTATCATTACCAGGCTCTGTGTGAGATACCACTGCATTTATATCTCTTAGTATCATTCCCATCCTCTTCTTTATCTGAGTTCCAAAATTACATATAATATTTGTATTTTCTAGAGACCTTCAAAAAAAGTTCTGGGGTCTAAATTGGAAGTATAAACTGGTACAACCTTTATGGAATATAATTTTACTACTTTATAAAATAAAAAAAATGCACATTTCCTTTAGCCCAGAAATTCTGCTAATAGTATTTATTCACAGATGTGCAAAGTGATAAATGTGTAAGGTAATTCCCTGGAGCAGTTTGTAACAATGAAATAGTAGGGAGGGTATGCATCAGCATGGGATTAATAAAAAATAATATATCCATTTGCAGGCTACTTATGCAGCCTCAAACAGAATCAAACTCTTTGTATACTGATATGAACAATCTCTAAGATAAGACGTATTGCTAACAATGCATTTAGAATACTAGTATTGGCCGGGCCCGGTGGCGCACATCTATTATTCTAGCACTCTGGGAGGCTGAGGCAGGTTTTTTGCTTGAGCTCATGAGTTTCAGACCAGCCTGAGCAACAGTGAGACCCTGTCTCTTCTAAAAATAGAAAAACTGAGGAAAGAAGATCACTTGAGCCCAAGAGTTGAGGCTACTATGAGCTATGACACCATGGTACTCTACCCAGGGATACAGCTTGAAACTCTTGACTCAAAAAAAAAAAAAAATGGAATGCTAATATTGTAAGAGGGGAAAAAAAAAAAAAAAAAATCAATATACACATTGGGCCAGCATAGTTATTAAAATCTCTGGAGGGATAGAAAAGAAATTGGAGACACTAGTGGCTTCTGGGTAGAGGAATTAGGTACCAGCTACATTTTGACCCTTTTAAATTTTATATTATATGAATGCTTTTTGCTTTGTTTTGTGGCACAGAGTCTCACTCTGTCACCCCGGGTAGAGTGCCATAGCCTCACAGTTCACAGCAACCTTAAGCTCCCAGGTTTGAGTGATCCTCTTGACTCAAGTCTTCCAAGTACTGGGACTACAGGCGCCTGCCACAACACCTGGCTAGTTTTACTCTTTTAAGTACAGACGGGGTCTCACTCTTACTCAGGCTGGTCTTGAACGCCTTAGTTAAAGCAATCTACCCTCCTCAGCCTCCCAGAGTGCTAGGATTACAGGCATGAGCCACCACAGCAGGCCTAAGAATAACTAAGATTTTTAAATTGTTCCAAATGAATACGCCAAACTATCTTGGTTTTCATGAAAAGGGACACCTGGGAATGCTGTGTAACCCATGCAGGCCTCACAATTTAGAGGCACAGCTGATCATAACATGTAGCATAGAATTTATTTTGTATGTGTGAAATGACTACAAATCACAGCTTAATACTTTTAGAAAGATTACTTGTCTACTTGGTCCTAACAGCCCTTGTCCCTAACAGCCTCACGTGTGGTTTTGGTCAAAATCCAAACAGAATAAAGGACAAAAGAAAAAAATGTGCTTTCTCGAAATCATTCACATCTAAAATCAATAGCAAGGTTGTTTTTTTTTTCTTTTTTGGAGACAGAGTCTCATTATGTCACCCTCGGTAGAGTGCTGTGGCATCACAGTTCATAGCAACCCTAAACTCTTGGTTGACTTAAGCGATTCTCTTGCCTCAGCCTCCCAAGTAGCTGGGACTATAGGCACCCGCCACAAGGCCTGGCTAGCAAGGTTGATTCTGAAGAACAAAACAAAAACATGTATGTGGGAGTTGAAGGCGGGTTAGGCAGGTCTTCAATCTTTCTCCATTCCAGGATAATAATAAAGCCTAATGTCCTCAAACTAATTCCATAATTAACTCAGCAGCTACTGTCATACCATGGGTTTCCAGGCCTAAACTACAATACACTTAACGTGGATCTCTGCATAACCTGGCTTACTAAATGGGGGTGATGGGTTGGGGATAAAACTTTGAAATAACAGAAAAAAGCTTTCCAGTTATACACACTTAACTCAGAACACTCAAACTAGCTGAAAGGAAGTTTTATAAGTTTATTTGGGGGGAGGGGGTCTCCAAAGGAATATGGAGTTCTAGAATTACAGTTATGTAGTCATAACAACATTTCAGTCAACTATGGACCAATAAAAGTATAGTGCATGCAATTATATATAGTAATATTGGACAGTAATAATAACCAACCACATTACTGGCTTATTTATTGTAACATACTTTTTATCATTATTTGAGAGTACGCTCTACTTATTCTAAAAAAAAAAAGTTATCTGGGCTCAGTGCCTGTAGCTCAAGTGGCTAAGGCGCCAGCCACATATACTAGAGCTGGTGGGTTCGAATCCAGCCCAGGGCCCGTCAAACAACAATGACAACTACAAGAAAAAGAAAAAAAAATAGCCGGGCATTGTGGCGGGTGCCTATAGTCCCAGCTACTTGGGAGGCTGAGGCAAGAGAATCGCCAAAGCCCAAGAGTTGAGGTTGCTGTAAGCTGTGATGCCATGGCACTCTACCCAGGGTAACAGCTTGAGGCTCTGTCTCATTAAAAAAAAAAAAAAAAAAGTTAACTGTAAAACTGACTCAGGCAAGTCTTTCAGGAGTTATTCTAGAAGAAGGCATTGCTATCATAAGAGATGATTGTTCCATGTGTATTACCGCCCACGAAGATGCTCCAGTAGGACAGGACAGGATGTGAAGGCAGAAGACATATTGATAATCCTGACCCTGTGTAGGCCTATGCAAATATGTGTGTTTATAGCTTAGAGTTTTGCTTTTTTTTTTGAGACAGAGCCTCAAGCTGTCACCCTGGGTAGAGTGCCATGACATTACAGCTCACAGCAACCTCAAGCGATTCTCCTGCCTCCGCCTTCCAAGTAGCTGGGACTATAGGCACCCGCCACAACACCCAGCTATTTTTTGGTTGCAGCCATCATCATTGTTGTTTGGCGGACCCGGGCTGGATTTGAACCCACCAGCTCGGGTGTATGTGGCTAGCGCCTTAGCCGCTTGAGCCACGGGCGCCGAGCCTATATCTTAGTTTTCAATAGAAAAGTTTAAAAAGAAGAAAAGAAAAAACTAAATGTGAAAAATAGAAGAAAAGCTTATAGAATGTTAATACTAAAAAAATTTCAATGTGTTTGTGTTTAAAGCTCAGTGTTATTACAAGAATTAATAAGTTAAAGTTAGGCCAGGCACGGTGCACGCTGGGAGGCCAAGGTGGGTGGTTTGCTTGAGCTCACAAGTTCAAGACCAGACTGAGCAAAAGAGAGACCCCCCATCTCTACTGAAAATAGAAAAATTGAGGCAAAAGGGTCACTTGAGCCCAAGAGTTGGAGGTTGCTGTGAGCTATGACGCCATGCCACTCTACCCAGGGTGACAGCTTGAGACTTCATCTCAAGGTAAAAAAAAAGAAAGAAAGAAAGGAAAGAAAGGAAAAAGGAAGGAAGAAAGGAAGGAAGGAAGGAAGGAAGGAAAGGGAAGGGAAGGGAAGGGAAGGGAAGGGAAGGGAAGGGAGGAAGGAAGGAAGGAAGGAAGGAAGAAGGAAGGAAGAA
Organism: Loris lydekkerianus; assembly: GCA_963574355.1. Taxonomy (NCBI): domain Eukaryota; kingdom Metazoa; phylum Chordata; class Mammalia; order Primates; family Lorisidae; genus Loris; species Loris lydekkerianus. The sequence continues at coordinate 41,711 of CAUYPK010142856.1, forward strand.
GGAAGGAAGGAAGAAGGAAGGAAGGAAGGAAGGAAGGAAGGAAGGAAGGAAGGAAGAAAAACAACGTAACCTAAATATTTGTACCCTCATGTCAATTTGAAATAAATAAATAAATACATAAATAAATCCAGATTCTTTAAAATAAATAAATAAATAAAAAATAAAATAAAAATAGGCCTAACTAATTCTATACCCCATACTATCCAATCCCATACTGTAAACTCTATATTAACTTGACCTTGATACCAAAATACACTAGCTAAAAGCAAATTAAGACAAATAAAGACAAATTTCAC